>BMAO01020323.1:0-15037 GCA_019973975.1 Trichonephila clavata
CCAAAGTTGATCTGGTGTGGAAGCTGGGGGTGTAATCTGGGACAATCGTTGAGCAACCATGACCACATGTTTTCTATCGGCGAAAGATCCGGAGAGCGAGCCGGCCAGGGAAGCAATTCAATCTGGTGATTGACGCAGAGCCTTTGGACAATGCGTGACACGTATGGTCGCGCATTATCCTGTTGAAATATGGCTGTGGCCAAGCCTGAAGGTAAGGAAGGACAACTGCCTCCAACACCTTGGAGATGTAGCTCTGGCTGTTTAAAGTACCAGTAATGCGTACTAGAAGAGTGCGAGAGTGATATCCAATAGCACCGTATACCATAATACCTGGTGCAGGACCAGTGTGGTGGTGCATAACGCAGATGTTCAGCATCCTCTCGCCACGGTGTCTCCAGATTCGAATCCGACCATCGTGGTGTTGCAGAGAGATGCATGACTCGTCAGTAAAGACAACTTCATTCCATTCCGCCACCCATATCCTTCTTTCATCGCACCAATTACTGTGGAGACGTCTGTGGTTCTGCGTCAGGGATAGACCAAGGAATGGACGACTTGTGGACAGACCACTCTGCTGTAATGGGCGTCGAATGGTACACGCAGACACTGAATGATGCGTTACAGACTCAATGTGCTGCTCAATGTATTCGTGATGTGACTGAGCGATCCGTCACTGCCATGCGCACATTTTGCCTGTCCTCACGTGAAGTGGTGCACTGAAGTGGATGCGATCGACCACGTCGGTCCGTCATACCCTCCTGCATCCAACGGTCACATATCCGCATTACAGTTGTTTGGTTTCTTCCAATACGGCTACCGATTTCCCTGAAGATAATCCACAATCTCGGTAGACCAGTATCCTTCCTCTGTCGAACTCGGATACTTGATCAAAAGCTGATCGCTGTTTTTTACGAGGTATAACTGATTGTTTTTTTGAAAAAACCACAAGAAAAACACAATTGCCGAACTTGAAATCGTCGAAATCTCTAAGCCTTAAATAGCGCTTTGATGTGGCGCCACAGGCGTGCGTGATGTGTATCAGAGCTAAAATTTTAATCATTTGCATATCTCACCTCCGCTAATGCATGTTGTAAAATTCATGTTATTTGCGTGCTTCCTTCAGGATGTTGTATTTACGGTGGCCAGCAGTGTATATCAAATTCCTTTTGAATTTCCTTTTTTGTTCGCAAAGGATACAATGTTAGGCCAGGGGACGGCAGCCTTTTAACTGTTGCGTGCCAAACCATTCTACCCATTATGATTCAGCGTGCCATACAGTAGGATATTTTTGATACAATTCGATTCCTGGGTAATATATGCAGAGTTGGAGAATAGAGACCAATAATGTAGATTTAAAGTGTTATTAAATATTAATTTTGCATCACACACACACACATTTAAAGATATATCTTACCATAAAAAATAAACAGCATAAAATATAACTATTTCTTC
The DNA here is from genome assembly GCA_019973975.1 of Trichonephila clavata. Taxonomy (NCBI): domain Eukaryota; kingdom Metazoa; phylum Arthropoda; class Arachnida; order Araneae; family Nephilidae; genus Trichonephila; species Trichonephila clavata. Next base: position 1,453 of record BMAO01020323.1, read on the forward strand.
AAAACAACTATAAAAATTGAAATTGTACACATATTGTGTATTTTTAAAAATATTTATTAAAATAAGAAATATACAACGTTAAACATAAGTATTTCCCGTCATTAGAGTTAAATAAAAAGATAAATAAAAAAATTTTAACGCTAACCTAGTGCTTTCACGCCTCTGCTTTTATATTGCAATATCTAGGTGTATTTTGTGATTTTCAATTTTTTTTTTTAGCATTTATAAACCCCGTGCACCACCGAACGTATAACACGGGTTAAACAACACAGACAGAAGAGAAAGGATTACAACACAAACATCCATGCCTTCTCCGGGATTCGAACCCAGTCCCTGCGGCACCGCAGTCAGCTTCACTGACCACTATACCGGATGGGTGGCGTGATTTTCAATTTGAGACACGATTCTGAGCATTCAGTTGTTAAACAATTTCTCAGCGGACTTGAAATATATTTAATTTGAGAACATATCTTTTTACTTAGATATGTAGAACCAAAAGCGAAAGTAGAGAGCATGAAATTATCTCTCTTCAAACAATTAAATCTTTTCAGCATTGACATTAAATAATTTATGCAAAACAGTTGTAAAATTATCTGTAAAATTATATTTCAGATTTTTTTTTTAATTCCGTAATTCTGAAGATACTTCTCAAATACGATCCATTTTATCTTTATCAACTTTCATCCTCTCAAAAATTGACAAATGTGAAGTAGTCCAGAGTGCCACTGCGAATTGTACCGCATGCCACATGTGGCACGGGTGTCATATATTGCCGAAGACAGTATTGCTTTTACTGTTCGGTGTTCATCTAAGCAATTTCATTATTAAAATGCTCATTTTATTTTACTAAAAACGTGTAAAATACTGGCTTTTGATAGAAAATAAATTATTGGCTATCATCGAAAATTACACCATCTCTCAATAATATCTTAATAACATTCTTAAAGGAAACTATTAAGTTACCGCAAAAATGCCCTCAGAGCTATGACGAAAATTAATAGCTCTCTAATAAGATAAAGCCATTTCATAAACTAGGTTAACGATATTTAAGAAGAGAAAAAGGAGTACCGAACGAGCTTTGCTACTCAAATTGCTCCTATTTTATGTGAGCTTCGACAGTATGGTAATTTATTTTCACTCAGAAGTATTCATTACTTGGATGTATAACCAAGATGCATTAATTTGTATTAATAGTTATGTTAGGTTGTCTTATGTCTTTAAGGGAACTCGGTACCCTTTAAACCATTTTTTTATTTACATATTTAAAAATTATATTTTAGCATTTCATATAATGTTTCCAGTCAAGAAATGATACGAGATGAAATTCTTAACATATTATTCACGCAATTTTAGAAATTAAAATTTTTTGAAGAAAATTTGGAAAGTTTTAAAGTTTACTCCTTCTGTAATTCTTAATTTTTTGGCTTGATTGTTTTGTAATATTCTTAAAGATGGTCTAAACAGCATTAGGGATCGATTTTACAATAATTTAATTAGTTTTAGAGGAAAAAAAAGAAAATATTGATATGCCTGGTACAATTCAACGAAAAAGCCAATCTATCTCCTAACTTTTATATTTTTTTAAAAAATGTATTTAGTTTACAGCAAAATAGATCCCTAATTTTGTTCCATGCTTTATATATAACACACAGATAAAAAGTGGAAGTGATTGGTAAAATAACTGTGGAAGGAGAAGCATTTTGATGCACTAATATATCGAAAAAACAAACTGAGAAAAAACATTTTTAGGTTTATAATTCTAAAAAAGTAATGGAAATAAAAAGCTTAAATAAACTTAAAAAACACTTTAGGATATTAGTTACATATTTTTCTTTAAAATAATTTTTAATCTCATGTTATTTGAGCCCATACTTGTTTATAAATGATCAATTTTTAGAGAGTATTAATTGCACAAGAAAATTCAAGAAAAATAATAAAAACATTTTTGTACCTGTCATGACAGAAATTTTAGATTTTTTTTCTTCACATAATATTGAAGTATTATATTTGTTTGAAAAATATATGAGAAATAAGAACTGAAATTGTGAAATTATTAATATAAAATACTTGAATTCAAAAATTTTACATGCACACATTTCACAAAGAAAAAAAATTACATTATTGTTATGCCTTGTCAATATTCTGCTTTATAAACTATTCCTTTTTTTATAGTTATCATTTCTCTTTTTAGAATAGATTTTTTTCTTAAAACGCTTATTTTAGCTTTTTTTTTTCAAATAAAGTTGGCGTGGTTGAATTGCCTAATCCAATTATACAATTTCTAACTGTTCGACAGGCAAAACTGATATATCAATCGAAAGATAGCAATGCAAAGAATAAGATTAAATAAATATAAATAAAAACAATTGTAGGTCTTTTTTGGGGTATCGAGTCCTCTTAATAAATTACAAATAAAAAGTGCTGTTTGAAAACATTTTCTTAAATTATTGACAAACTTCTTTAGATTAAAAAACATGTTTAGTTCATGAAATATGGTTTTGCTTCATTGCTATGTTAATCGTTCCGGCTCTCTTTTTGTTATACCATTAAAGAAATAAACGAAACTAGAGACTTTTAACTATTTTATTAGAAATCAATATTAAACTATTCTAAGATAACTCAGTGAAAAAATAACATTTTGACTATTTTATATATTTGATGTTTTTTTATTTATTTTCTTATAAAAATAGAACTATACTTCAAGATAAATAACCATTAGCTTTCATTGGAAGTTTACTATTTTTCTTTCAAAATGCATAAGATTCCAATTAGATTTGAGTTTTCTTTTTTTCTTTATCTATAAAATGGATTTTTGTTGCAAATTTCTCTGTGTAGCAAACTCATTTCTCCAAGAATAACGAAGGAATATTTATTGTCCACGACATTAATCTTCGGAGCCTGTCAAGGATTTTTAATTAAATTCAGTACAGAAGATGCACATTTCTAATAAAATTTGTGCTATGCTAAAAAGATAAAAATAATAATATATATTTAATTCTGTGAAGTTTTTTGTTACAAAAAGAAAAAGAGCAAATCCCTTTAAACTAAATTTTAATTATAGTTTTTAATTAACGCAGAGGAAAGAAGTAATTTTTCACTACGCTTTTTAAGTATTTTGGAAAAATAATTTTCCCTTAAAGTATTTTATACTTTGGTTTGAATAACTTTTTCCTACTAAGGTAATCACAGAAATTGTCATTTTAAAGTATAGTAAATGTCAAAGAATTTCTTAAAATCCTATTTGAGGTACGTTATTCATCACTAGTCGCCTTATTATTGTACAACAACACTTCTCAATTTTGAAGCACGGGGTTGAGCAGAATTGCCAGATGTGTCATTGAATTCTTCAAAAAAGGACCGCGTATTCTTCTCTCATTCTGGTGTCGGTATTGATATTACCACACCTCTTCCTTCTTCGACACGCAGATGATTTTTAGTTACAACGATTTACAGAAGGAACACTCTTGTTAACAGTTATTCATTCTTTTGTTCCGTCGCACATGTTAGCTGCGAACTACTTGAATGGAAGCAATGTCAGCCTGGAAGATTTTCCCAGGAGGGTTTTCTCAATGTCAATGTGACAGGTTGATTGATAGATTCTTCATATGGCTTACGCCGTACAGCCTCGTAGTTGATCTCAGTCGTGACGGTCTTTGGTCTCAAATTACCAATGGAGCTCGGATTAAGACAGAGGATGCCGGGTGCATATCAATGGAGCTCATCAATCAGAAATTGTTGGGGGCGTGAAAGAGGCCCACATAGTGGGTTTGGATGGTGAGAGAGAAGGATCAGGAGAGGGAATCAAGAAACTATAAGAAGATTTTGAAGACGAGATGATGGAGGCTGTAGGGCTGCCACACCAGTAATTGAGCTTGGGTGATACAAGCAAAAAAGGTTGCGGGGACAGCCGCTCCCAGGAGACAGTCATCTGAAAATCTAAGAACATTGATCTAGACTTGAACTTTTCTTCATTGAAGGGCTGCGAAGTTTAAAATATTTATAATGAATTTAGTTTTTAATAATTAATTTGTAAATAAAATGTCTTTTTGGCCAAAAGCTGTGTGATCACCCTAGCAACCCAAAAATTAAGTAATTTTGAGGGTTCACGATGTTACACTATATAACATATGAGGTGTCATTTCATTCTTCATAAATTCATGTTCAGAACATTAATTCACTTATATCATATACATATTAATATTTTTAAATCCTTTTAAACTTATGCAAAATGTAACTTGCACGCAGCAGAGTTTTCAAAATTGAGTTTCTTGTTTAAAGAAATAACACAGAAATCTAATAATTTAAAAGTTTTTTAATAAAAAAGAAAATTATTTTCTTTTCTGTTTTCTAATACCCAGTTCAATGAGAGCATTATTACACTGCTCGAAAGAGTTAGGAAAGCATATGGATTTAATGAAATTACGCAAATATTTTTCTGATAATTAACTAAAACATAAAATTTATAGTCCAAAGCGTAACAGAAAACAGAAAAGGAAAACTTCATATGCAAATAAATGCTCATGACGTCAAAAACCAGAAAAAGGATATAAGTGCGGAAATCGCAATTTCGCAGGGGCTATTGATTTTCGTTGCCTTACTGGTGAAATTAGACTTTTCGGACATTGTTTTGAGAAAAGGTGACTGTAAAGTTTAATGACAACGTGATATACTGGAATCCCTGGCTTGGCGTATTATCAGGAGACTGGAATCCAGGAAAATACAAACAGCTATAGCGGATGCTGTCGAAGCAGAAAGAAGTGTCATTGCATGACTGGGGAATCTCTTCCAAGAAACAGAGCATGTTTGATGACTCAAAAGACACCGTCATTCAAGTGTTACACCAGAAAATAATGACCGTTATACCATGTTGACAGCTTGTCAAGACAGAACAGCCAATGCGACGCAGAATCAAAGACAGTTTCTTTTGGCAACAGGTGAAATGAATCCGAAATAGGCTTCATGCTGTGGTCTTTATGCATGCCAATCATGTGTATTCCGTTGACAGCAAGACACCTTGGCTGCTGAACATCAAGAATGGATGCAGAGTGATTGGAATGAAGTGCTGTTTACAGCCGAGTTCCAATTTAGCTCAGAGTGTGACATCAGAGGTGTTTTTGTAAGTCGAGAAAAGGGCAATCGAAGGAACCCTTTATTCGTTCAGGAAAGATCACATTACGGACGAGTTGGTTTGAGGGCATGGGTTGAAATCAGCATAGGTGGACGAACTTACCAGCATATCATTGGGATTGGGAATTTGACTGCTCAAAGGTATGCAGACGAGATCCTAGAATCCTTGTCATGCCTTATTCTGAAGCCATTGGGGATTTCTTTCTTTAAATGCAGGATAATGCCAAACCTCACACAGCTCATCGTGTGGACAACTTCATTGAAGTGGAAAACCGTAGAGCGTATGGAATGGCCTTCCTGCTCTCCTAATCTTAATCCAACTGTGAGTGCTTAGGACACACTCAGACAACAGGTTGCTGCGAGATCAAGGCCTCCTATTACTCTCCAAGACTTCGATATCGCACTTCCTCATGAGTGGAGGAGTATTCCCCAAATTCTCATGAATAAACTCATCGCATACATGCAAAACAGGTGTCCAGCATTCTTAGCAGTTCAGCAGGAAATCTTGTACCATTTCCAAACAATCAGTTTTTTTGTCATTCACATATAATCAAATTGTTATCCCGAAGCATTATTTCATGTTCATTATTACATTCCAAAGAATCAAAGTTCACAAGCAATTGTTTTTGCTATATTGCTTTTGGTTACAACTGTATTCTCCTTTTTATGCCAATGCATGGCTATCACGCAATAGTTTCTTTACTTTGTGGCCTGCTATGAAACGAACCTACTTCCCTTTTACCCTGTGACCCAGCTAAAGGCGTGGGAGGAAGTGAAAGATGATTCGGCATGATAAATTCCAATATTTTATTTATCACTTTAATTGACTCAAACACAAATCAATGCACACTACAAATAGAATGATCCAGTCAGACAACAAAGGGAGAGAACAAGAGCCGCGCGCGCGCGTTTGGGGAGAATACATTTAATAACCACGTTATAATAATGGTTCTTCGCTAATATTACTTTACACAGAAGATATGTACTTAATTTCCACTTAATGACTTTAATACATTAAATATCAACGTAATATGAATATGACAGTACCTGAACTTCGGCAGTCTTCTAATCAATTTAATTTTATCTATCACACCTCATGACTACAATCTTTTACAAGGACATTCTAACCATTTATGGTAATCTTCACCTTGTATCTTTCTTGTCACCTCTAGTTAACTAAACTTCTAACTTTCTAACTTTCTGTTACTTATTCTCTTCACTTCTAACACCACACTAACCCCCTTAACTCGCTAACTAGAAATATATATATATATATATATATATATATAATAATTTGCATATACCACGTTTCCTTCTTAGGAGAATTGGTGAGTTTTGCCGGCCCCAAAGAAACCCAAGAGTATTATTAGTAGGCGGTCGCGTATAGGTCCGTCACAGCTACCCTAATTTTTTTCAGCATTTTATGCATTTCCTACTCTGAATTGTTTGCAATTTAAGTTAGAGAAATAATAAATTATAATTTGAGTTTATTATGGCTGATATTTACTCAAATCCCTAAACACTAATAACCGCTGTGCCAGCCAGGTTATTACAAGTTATTAAAGCTTATTTTTGGATTGTTTCTTAAAGAATACAATGTTTATAAAAGATATTCATGGTACGGCTTTATTACTTTATTTAACAATTGGAAGGATTATCAGACAGAAAATGTGTTCCAAATTTAGATCGGACCCTTCAACGCTAGGTGATGAAACTCGTATTCGATCCACTAATTTTCATTTCACATTCACCAGAATCCTTTTGATCCGCTTTCCGACCTAGAATTCTTGTCAAGTAATTTAATCTCTTTCTCATTGCACTATAAAGAAGGATACGCATTAGCAACTTCCTCTCTGCAAGCAAGAAATAAAAAAAAACATTTCCTATTCAAAATAAGACGCTACGTCCCCTCAAAATGGCTTTTCCAGGAACCGCACGAACCATTTAATTGAGCCCGCTCTTAGTTATACTACACTTTTTAACATTACTTCGCCTTCTTTCTTTTAATGTTGTTGGATTTATTTTCTTTCTCCAGCAACATGTTGCCATTCCACCGGATAAACTATTCCGAGGAAAAGAAAAATTTATAAAAGAGCCTTGTTTGGAACACGGAACCGAAAGACGGATTCGTTGTTATTCAGGAAGCCCAAATTTATTATGCAGATCCATGTGAAGCTTAAATTGAAGGTGGAATGTGGCTGTGTTTTTTTGTCTGTTTTGTTGGGAATTTTTGCCACGTTAAGAGGAAAAATACAAAAGTAAAATTATGTTCGGTTTTCAGCTTTTGTATAAAATTTGAAAAGATTTTACAAAGGAAAAATTTAGTCATGTTACCTAGTTTGGGAGTTGTCGCAAAGTATTGTAATGAAATTTACGAAGGGAGCTATGGAATATTGAACAACGCCTGAAAAAGAAAATATTGAGTTTTATATAAAAGTGTTAACTGTTTTTGACTGATTCTAATAAGAAGCATGCTTATTAAAAAATTTAGAGCGCATTGTTAAGAAACAAAAATTGATGCATCATATTTAAAATAAAATATATTGAAAAAATAACTGAGTTATTTGGAATATTTTACACGATGAGGCATTTGAATTAAATTTGTTTAAGGTAGTATGTTTTTAAGGTTCAGAGTTCTTTTTTTAAATATGACATACTAAAACATATTAAAAGATTTTGTTAAGGAACAAACACCAATATTATATTAATACGTAACCAGCACTATTTAAAGTAAATTATCAAAACTTTACAAAAATCATAATTATAAACCAATTTTAGTCATTCTTTAATAATTCTCTTACCCATTCCTGATTAGTATGACATATATGAGAACACTTTAAAGTCCAAGGTAGCCGTGGTACCCTAGTGGTCAAGGTAACGGACTCATGCCGGCGTGTCATGAGTTCAAGCTTAGTGCCTTTGAAGACCCACCGTGTAGGGTGCGATGCACGTTAAGTCTGTCGAAGCTCAAACATCCTCCCGCTGGAGTGGTGTGAAAGTTAGGAGAGGAGGTTTTCAACTCAGGTGTGGTCCACGTCACTTGACCGTGGTTCAGAATTACAAAGTCCATCACCAAAAGCCCTCGGTTTTAGCTAAATAGGGTACGTTAATATTCACTCACTCGCTCAAAGCCAACGGTATCATACGGATGACTGCGTTTTCTCGCATGAGGTTCGTGACCGCACTGGTGTGATCTCAATTTGGAACGTATGGAATTCAAAATGATTTTAAATTTTCAATTTCGAAGTATTTTAACACTGCAAGGATTTTATATGAATTTTTAAATGGAGTTAGGCCTAAAATGAAAATAGCCGCCCTATTCTTAAAAGGTTAAAACAGTTAGAGAACAAATAATCAACTTTGTGACGGATCTATACGCGGCCTCTAACTAACTCCTTGGGGATTCTTTAATGGAATGAATTATTTCAACCAACTTTCACCGAAGATAAGAAAACGTGATTATGCAAATTAAGTTTATTATATAAATTCTGTATTCTCGCGAGTTTTGAGAGTTAGTGAAGTGAGAAGCTAAGATTATTAAATTGAGAATTTAAGTTTACCAAAGTGAGGATCGCTCGAATGTGAAGTGATCAAGCCAACTATTGGTGTTCAAGGCCTCATTTATAAGATTTTTGAATTACAAAAATTCAGGTATTGTGCTCATTATTTAAATAGAAAGAGAGTTAAATTGTTAGTGCGCGTCCGAGGTAAAAACGAGCTTGTATAAGTTATCGTAGAAATATAATTGAATGTCCGTAAATATTACTAAATTCTAAGTAGTGATCAAATTTGTCTTAATTGGACTTTTATTGTGCCTGTGTTGAATATTGTGACAAATAAACAAATTTAGTGAATCATGTCGTCAGATCAATTAGTTCCTCCCACACATTTAGCCGGGTCCGAGAGTAGACAAGGGGAGTTACAACTGATATCAATCGAAGTATTACTAAAATGAACTAAATACATTCATCAAGGGAATGTTTCAAAAACAAAATATTTTACTAAAATATAAAAATTTTGGTGCCGGTCAAATAATTTTTTTTTTTCTGAAATGTGACATATTTATGAGGATATAATTTAAATAGCATTCCACGATTAAAATATTCGTTGATCTCGTATGGATCATCACAAGGTTTTAGACATAGTGAGGAGGGATAAGCATTCTAACCGTGCTCAGTACCCAACACATTACAGTAGAACGTCGTTCATCTGAACGTTTATTAACCGGTGCGTCAAATATGCAAATCAATGTCCGGATACGTTTTCGAACAGAGTAATCCTCAACAGTTGTTTCACGTGAGGCCAAAAGTGATGGAAACCCAAGGTGAGGGATATTTGGAGAATTTCAGATTCTCTGGTAAACATCTGCGCTGAGTATTAGGTCAGTTTGTTTTCAAGAGAGGTGTATACGTGCTCTTTTGTTGAGTTTTGTTGATGTAGAAACCTAGATGGCATGCGATGAAGGAGACTGTGGATTTCAAATGCTAAATGATGACGAGATTGTGACTTCCGCGCAAGAAGAATTCGACCCTTTTGACGATGAAACGAATGAAGACGAGGAAATCAACAACGAAAGTAAAAATGCTGACGTGTTTCTGCGTTAGAGACATTTACGGAATGGTACGAACAACAATCAGAGTACTGTCCTACCCAACTGCTGCTGCTGTAGAGAATCAGAAACCTTGCAATGAAAAAACGAAGGTGTACAATGATACAGCGAAAAATAAGTGATTATTTTCCACAATCAAGGTAAAATTGTGACATTTTGCATCTATTTTACTTTTTCTTCAAGCACGTTTCCCACATGTATGATTTTAAATATTTGTATAGTGTCCAGTATCATATACTGCATGGATCGAATTCAGTTTACAGTTAATTTAACAATCACGTATCCGAACAGGGTCCGGTCCCAATTGATTCGGATAAAGGACGTTCCACTGTATGTTCCATGCGTGAAATAAAATGTGTAGGACACCGTTCGAAGGAATTTGAGTACCATGGTGGAACTACGAGTCACTCTTGCCCCCTTCACTATGACTATTACTTTGTAATGATCCACATCCACACAAATTGAGATGGAAATTAGAAAACATCCAGAGGTCCGGTGCATCTCTCTGTGGGTACCTTTCGCGTTCCAATCTTTCTGCTGTTAGTTATTTTCTTCTGTGAATACGTAAATAAGGTGCATATCTGCCAGTTCGGTGTTTGTAGAACGTTCTATACTCCTCTCCGACCATAGATTGCTATGCAAATGTAAGATTCCGTACCTCAATGTAATACAATCCACTGTGCGACCCGAGTATCATCAAAATGAAAATAATTGTTCATCTCAGTGCTTCACGGGTCTGTATTAGGATTCTTCTTACTAACAATCCTCTTGGAGGGAAAATGGGTCTTTGAAATGTAATTTATTGAAAGCCTTCCTTCGAAGAAGATGTGAGTATGTAAATTAAGACTTGTATATAAAGATTTAACTTTCGAGTTAGAGAGAGAGGTTAGACTGCTGCAGCTAGCAGAGATAGATTAAACGTGAACTGCGTTGTGGATACTTCGTAGCTGATCATTATAATATTAAAGTTGTCGATTTGTCAATTAGGAACCAAATTAGATTAGATCGCTAAGAAGGCATTGCCTAGATGTAAGTGATCTGTTTTTTTAAAAAGTTTTTTCGCATCTCGTCTCCCTTGCTATTGTTTTCCATATTTGGTATTTTGAGTGCATTTCTTAATTTGGTTAATAGAATTTGTGTTGTTGTTCCTATCAGAAAATAAGTTGAAGTTACATTGACTATGGCTAATCTTCCGTCCGACCTCCTCCCCCAACACACTGAGGGATGAGATAACTCATTCCCTCACAAGTGGTGATTTGGAAAACGAATACAAGATGGCAGCACAGCCTAATATATTCTCTGTGAATTGTGTAAAATCCACTTTTAAAATAAAAACCCTATGAGTGAAATAAAAGAAAAAAGCTACAGTATATCCGTTGAATATACTCGCCATCTCAACTAGGGTGGACCAATGCCACTATGACGTTAACAAAGTCAAGTTCTAAAAATCTGCTCAATAAAGAAGGGATATAATACTATTGAAAACGATTCCTTTCAATATATACATATCATTGCGTAGATGACTCAACAAAAACGACTTTCCTCTCTAGAAAGGGGAAGATGGAAAGTGGTTAAATCCTTTTCCCGACGAATCATGCAGTTTCTAGCAAAAGGTATGAATAAAAGCACCCGGGGATTCTTTTTCAGACTTATTTCAAAAGCCGTCGCATCAAACGTAGATTTGTGGATCCGAATGTAGTCAGATCAAATCTTCATGTCATCCGAAAGTTAATAAAGTCTCTATTTCCCCTCTATCTCTCTATATATAAATATAACAATATGTGTGTGTAATTTATCTATTATTCCTTTTTTTATATATGTACTAAACACAACTATATACCACTGAACATTATATTGCACACATTTAATTTTTAAGTACATTTCTGTTAACACCTTAATTGGTCATTTTTTTTATCGAGAACATTTAAAAAAACACATTTTTTTATTGTGTATAACTAAACATTGTACTTGATAAAAGGAGAAAATGAAAACAAAATTATTTTAATTCTAAGTTTTAAAATTTTTACACCATTTTTTTGTTTTACAATTGTGTAACACAAAAGCTGTTTAATGTTCGATTTTTGTAAGTACACTCTGTATACTATGAAGAATTTTGTATAGATCTTAGAAAATTTTTTAATGTTGGTACTTTCTTAAGCAGTTGAGGGTTTTGTACCGCTTAAGAAAGTATGTGTGTGTAATAATTCAGCAAGCAGTTCTGAATATGTATCCAAATTTAATTCATCCTTTCACAAAATGTGTTTCTGTTATTTGAGTTACTCAAAAGTTGCTGACTTAATTGCAAAAATAATTACAAGCAATGGAACAAAAATATTAAGGAGATTCTTATTTTCTTCAAAGAAAAATTCTCGTCTAGAAAATGCCGGATGAAAATACTAATTCAACACCATAGACAAACATCAACATCTTTTCAAAACACTAGCACTAAATAATATTATCACAAGAGTTAAAAATGCGTACAGATCAAAGAATGAAAAGAAATATCAGCGCCCGCACAGAGTAAGGGCAAAACGTTTGCGGACAACTTTCAGTAGTAGCCCGTAGGATGAATGAGCAAACTGGTTAAAGGTTTAAAAAATATATTTTTCTGTAGAAAAGAGATTTATCTCACACACACACATATGCATTGTTCTAAAGAAATATATATGTATTGTGTGTCTCAGAAAGAATTTATATTCATGTATAAATACATACATTAAATTTTTTACTGTATTAGAATGAGATACTTAGCATTACAAGGCAAAAATAAATTTGAAAAATTTATCTTTTAAGTGAAAGAAAAAATGAAAAACAATGATTATGCTCCCTATTTTTTAATGAGAGAATGCAACAAATTATTTAGTCTACTTGAAAACACATGGCAAACTAAAATTTAGAAAACGCATTTTTATTATTTTAATTTAAAAATGGTAAGTGGATGCAGATTAAAACAAATTGAAATTTATTATTGAAGTTTATTTCAAAAAAGTTGTTTTTCTTAAGCAAAACATGATGGAACTACATTAATGAAACCAAGTATTTTTAATACCAAATTTAAAAAAAATATTTAAAATTATTTTTGTAACTTAAGATATTTCCTTTAAAACGAGATTTATTGTTACTTTACAATGTAGCAAAATAATGTAGAGCTTTTTTGTAGGATTTTTAATGGGTAATTATATCCAAACAAGGATACATACGAAATGAATTTGTTTCTCTGCACACTTTTTGCTTAAAGTAAGCAAAAGTTATTTGTAAAAATAGTTGTTTACACATAGATTATTATTTTTTTTCATTATTAAAACCTTTAGTGGATGGAATAAATGCATTTGTGAATAACCAGTATGTTCATAATTTAATATAAAAACTTTATTATAGCATTTTACACATTTATTTTTTTAGGAACGCCTTATAAACAAAGAATAAGAATAATATAAACTATGAATCTTAGAGGAGAAATCTTATCAAAATGAGAATAATTTAATACGTTGAGTTATACATATAACACAATATATAATAAGCATCTCAAATAATGTCTTACTTTTAACTGACTGCTTATTTCCTTTCTTTCAAAAAACAACATATAAAAACTCTAGAACTCTTTGTCAGGAAATTAATTTACATTACGTTTTAAATATTCTGTTAGAATTCAGCTATTACATTTTAGAAAAAAAAAGTCTTATTTTTTTTGTCAGGGACAATACTTTCGAGCTGGAACCATCCCAATCTGCTCACGCCATTTTTTAAGGTTACCAGAAAGGTGAATGCATTTTAATTTAAATTCAGCGAATGAAATACAAATTGCCTTTGTAAAACAATAACTCTTTTGTTATAAGCACTACACAATGA
>BMAO01020324.1:0-95204 GCA_019973975.1 Trichonephila clavata
TAGGACAAAATAAGATAGCTTATGTAGTACAATAGCCTTTCAGACAAAGATATTAGGGATTAAATATTTTAGGGTCATCCAGCTTTCCCTGTATTAGCGTACACTATACTGGTCTGAAAAAAAGCAAATTCTGCAAGATTACAAAAATAATTAAAATGAAACTTAAATTTCTACTTAAACTATTGGAATAAATAATAACTCAATTTAACTAAATATATATATTTTAGAGATCTCTAAAAGTGCTGTTTATCTCAACCCAGAAACAGATAAAAGAGGATCGAATTTTTTTTCGAGGGAGGGGCAGAAAATTAATATAATTATTAATATAAATAATATTAATTAATATGAAAATAACTATAAAAATGAATATAATGTGAAGATAATAATGTATATATTATTAGAAAATGAATGAGAAATTTAGAATGGATCTCAGAAGGGCATTAAAAATAAATAACCCGAAATACAAGATCACCCGTGTTAGGCACGGGCAAATGCTTCAAGGGATTAAACTAAACATCATTTTTATATGATTAAATGATGAAATATAAAAGACAGTTTAATTCGTTTTCGTAAAGCATGAACTTGGTGAGAGTTATGCAATTTTGGAGATCTGTTTTTTAACAAGCAATGTGTTGCTACAACACTTTTAAGACTGGTTGTGACAACTTTTGTTTTAAAAAAAAAACATTGTGAGGATTTTTTTTGTTGTTATTTTTAGATTTGTTTAGTGCATTTTAAGAAAAATGTGCTAAAATTAAGAGAAAAAGAAATTATTATTACTAAAATGGGAAAAAATAGGTAAAAATTGACACAAAATAGCATAAATGCGGCCCATTCTGCACCAAAGGTTTATGAACAAATTTTCAATTTTTTCGATCTAATGTGTTGCTATATTATTCAATTTTGGAAATGACCTTCAGATAAAAGATATTTTCTTTTTTACAAAAACTAGAGCACTTTATCTCGGTTACTATATGAAAATGCTTAAAAAGACAGTGATTATATTCACATAAGGGACTGTAAATTTCGTAATAAAACAGTGATTGATACATCTGAAGGTTAAAACGATTCTTCTATTATGCAGAACTTACACAAAAAATTTCACAGTTAATTACGTTCAAAACTGTTTTAGCAATCGCTGACCCCGTTTGATTATTTTCAAAAAAATCACATTTCGATTAAAACGCGTTTTAATGTATGACATCTTGCTTAAAGTAATGGCATCTGCTTTTACTAAAACACTTGTAGTTTTTGTTTTAGTAAACGGAAAATGATAAACTTGGTATTTTTATAAAGCTAATAAGATGGCCCATAAAATAAAATGATAAAAAAAATTTCAATTTTTGGCAAAATTCGCAGTTTTAGGGTAGTCGGATACCTTAAAACTATTTTTTTTAAAAAAAATATTTATTTTAAATCAATTTGATATAGCTGTCTTTGACATGGACAATTTTTCTCCCAATTTCAAAATCCATCGTGAATGATTTGAATTTTCCTTCTTCTTATCGACCGTAAGTGTAATATAATTTCAGTCGAAAAGTAATTAAAATAACTACAGTCATATAATAGTTTTAATACGAATACCTTCAATAAAAAGAATGTAGAGAAATAAAAGTTTTCAAAATAAAACTAGTCGTACAAAAGAAAAACTTCAGAAAGAGCTGTATTCAAAGAGGGAATGTCATTCGAAATGCTATTTCTGTAACAGTAGTTCCTAATCAAATTCCTTAAAGTATATATTTTGATCCCCTTATTCTTCTAGAGAATTTATTTTAGTAAAGTAAAACAAGTTTTTGATGAATATAATGATTTTTATAAAGTATTTTTCACGAGAAATAGCATTTATTCTCATCCAAATGCATTTCAGACTTAAACTTATGGAACCTTTTTCTCGAACCAAATAAATCAGGGATCATAGCATTAATCATGCAAAACACACGCAAAAAATGCACTAGTTCCAGAAAAAGAACCTGGAAAAATAAATATCTTCATTTATGAAGCCTTAAGGGCTGCGTGAGTTTAGTACTTAGCCATTTATATTTGTTCTTTCAATTTCCTACCATATTTCTTTTACTTCAGGGGGCGTTTAATCAATTATTTAAGCATAGGAATAAAAAATACAATAGTATTTTTTTTATTTTGTTAGCCTCGTGCTATACTATGCTCACGTGGCTATCATTTAAATCGATTTATCTTCCATCTAACATGAATAGGTCTCGTAAAACATGTGTGCTGAATTTATTGCTTTTACAAGATTCGCGAGGAAACGCAACGTAAAATGTAGTTTCTGCTTAGCGTTGTGTTCTATTTTTTGTAATACAGCACGAGATTTGTTATTGGAGGTAATGAATAAAAATTGATATTTTCCTCTTTTACAACTCATGGAGTTTTTTTCCAAAAAATGTTTAGGATTTATAGTTTTGCAGATCTTTAGTTTGTAAGGTCAAAAGGTGTGACATGCTTTATTATCACTTTAACTTTTATGTTTCTTACATTGGATTTTCCTTCATACCAAATAGAGATTTTATGCCTTTTCCATTTCTATCAAATCCACTTTTCGCTCGTGTGCCCGAATCCAGTTCAGCCAAACAATTCCAAGGGGCAAATTTGCAATGTCTAAAATAACTTCGGTTGCAAGAAATATTGCAGTTATAATTCCCAATTTAGTAGAAATTAGTCCTTTTTTTAACAAAGATAAAGAGCCTCACATTTGTATTGCAAGGAAAGTTACGTATTCCCATCGCAAAAATCACTTTGTTGTATTGTTCAAAAATAATATATTATATCTTAATATTAATGTAATATAACGTTAGATAATTATTTTGTTATAAGCTTTCAATTTTGTGCAAAATATGGTTAAATCCATTAAGTTTTCATATTTGTATTGAAATATTAAGAATAGTAGATATTTTTAAATAGTTTCTTTTAATACAATAACCACTTTCCAACCTTCTAACTCTTATAATGAAAAATATAAAAGGCAAAACAAAATTCGCATTGTTCGACAATTTTTTCTCGATTATTTTACAGATATAATGGATTAAAGACGTGTTCTAGAGTCACAAGAAACTACTGGAAAAAGTTCTTGTAATTTTGACTTTGGATTCCACGTTTTGTTCGTAAAGATCTTGATTAGAGGAATGTATTTATCTGCATGATATAAAATATATCCCTTATTTTCAAACAGTTATTATCACAATGTATATTTACTGAAAGCATACAACAGTTAAGCCTCTCTTCAATTTCTATGTAATTGAACTGTTTTTATTCTCTTGAGATACATCAAGTTTATCCAAAAGAAAATTGATTATTTTATACAGAAAATAAACAGCCACTGCCGTCCCTTCGAAATGAAGGATTCAAAATGGAGCATCCAATAGGCGAGAAATTTCATAACAGGTAAAATTCAATAAGGTCCAGAAGTCAGCAGTATTATAGTTCATATGCATATCAAGTTTACTATTAACGCCATTTATTAACTCTATATATAATGAGAGTAGATAGTTTCATGAACTTAATTATAGCTATTGCGATTATATTTTACATTTTTTGTATGAACAGCTTCATTATGCCTCGTTGAAAGGCGTGTTTCCGAGTTTGATTTAAAAATTACGGAGATAGCGGAATATCTTTTGAAGAAACTAGTGCTTATGTAGTAAAAATCAAGTCACAGATGTGTGATTATGTCATTTCTTGTAGCTGGAGAGTCACCTAGACTAAAGGGCTGAATGAGTCTATGTACGCATGAGCCATTGTAGCAGAAAAAAAGGAAGGGGTTGTTGCATAACAACGAAGGTTATCACGTACCTTTCGTCTCCATCTACAACAGAGAAGAATTTCAACAAGGCGTCCAACACTGATATTACATTTCCCCAAATACAGAGGCATATATGGTTACGAATGTGCATTGTATCTAGGACATAAAAAAGCGAATTGAATTGCATTGTTTTTCAAACTCTACCAGCAACATCTAGATCAGAGGTTCCCAAACTTTTCTGTCTCATAAACCCCTTGCCAAGTTTATTGGTTTGGGGTAGACCCCAAATTAATAATATTACTTACCCAAATATTACTTACGTAATATTGAATTTTTGCAAATGTATCAGCTTAAATATGTTTATGACAGCTGGTACAAAGCTAATTATTTTAAAAGATTTAAATTTATATGTAGTGAAGTATAGAGTTTAAAACTTAAGAAACACACATGTTAATTAAATTAAATTTAAATGGTTCATAAAATAACTGATAAACAAACTAATGTTTTTGTCAGGGATGTATCCGGTGCTTCAATAGCAAAATTTCAACGTTGGTTATCACTCTTATCAGGTTTAACCCTAACTTTCCTTGGTTAGTCGTGTCCAGTCGACAACCGTTACTGAAACTCCTTCACACTAAGAAAAGCACATAATTAAAAAATTTCTCACAATATTCCATAATTCGAGATAAATAACAGATATATCTTTTAAAGCCAAAATTGCTGGTATCCGTTTCTAAAATTCAATATCTCCGTTACTGCCTATTCCAATCAGCTCCTCTTGTAATGTGACATTTTTTATTTCCACTGTGACTATATGAATTCATTGCCTTCTGTGGTAATTACCATGTATTACTCAAAGCCTTCTCAAACCTACTTTCAAAATCTAAAAAAAGGGAATTTAAATGTTGAATGTAGATTAAAATGCCATTTTTCTGGCAGATTATCGGTGACCAATTTAGAAACTGGGAAAATTCGCGACCGCCAATATTATACTCCTTTAGCTTAATGCTGGCAAGAAACACTAAAATGATGGCCCTTGCTTTAATAAAATTTATGCTATCACCTTATAACTGCAAATTCACCTTATTAAATTTAGTAAATAAACCTGTTAAATGTAAAATCTTGTTTCCATTTGATTAAATTTCCCTTTAAAATTAAAATCACAATCTGGTTTAATGAGAACCACAATCGTAGACCCCTCATTTACAACTAATGGACCTCCAAATTATCATTTTGCTGTCCTGGACCCCTTGCAGGTCGGTCGCCATAGAACCCTGGAGGTCTATATAGACCACTCTGGAATCACTGATCTAGATGAACGTATTCAAGTCATTCCAAGTCTGACGGCTTCGTGGCAGAGGAACTGTCTGACTCTTGCATCCACATATCTGTCGTTCTCTTAGTATAGTAATATTGAGTGTCAAAAGGTTTTCTTCCTAAACACCCCTAAAGCGCATTGCTGGTACATTAAACAGCCGCCGTTTTATATCTGGTATTTTGAAGCATTAATTATCTTCAAGGCTCACCCATGATTAAATTTCGAGAGAATAATGGGAGCATGCTAGCTCAGCAATAATTCTTATTCTACAAAGTTTCATAAATAAATAACAAAAGCTGTGTTAAGAAATTGAAGGGTTGTTAGTAAATAATAAGAATTTGCTAAGAAGACAATGACCATTACACAGTCTCAGGTAACATCGTCTTACACCAATTTTGTAATAATTCACACATCATTATATCGACATTTTCTAACAGAGAGTGACACCTAATTTCTTTTGCGTATTGAAATTAATATTAAACCTAGAATCTTTACACTCATCTAACCTGGATTCACAAGATATATTTAGGTTCACGGTCCTTTTAACACACAAAGAAAGACATGTCTCATATTTTTTCCAGGGCTGGATGTTCTAAGTTGGCACATTTATACACTCAAGTGCCAAAACATTATGACCACCTGTCAATAACGAGTTGGCCAACCTTTGGCGCGCAACACAGCTTCAACCCGCCTTGCCATGGATGCCACAAGTCCTTGGTAGATGGCCGGAGACAGATTGTACCAGATGTTTAAGCAATGGTCACGCAAATACGAGATATTGCGAATTGGTGGTCTGTGAGCTCTGAACTGCCGTCCCATGATATCCCAAATGTGTTCTATCGGATTGAGATCGGATGAGTTAGGCGGCATGGACATTAACTGGAATTCAGCATCATGTTCCTGGAACCACTCCAACACAATTTTAACCTAGTGACACGGGGCGTTGATACGGGGCGTTGTCCTGTTGGAACATTCCATTCCAGCTGGAAAATCAGAGGACATGTAAGGGTGCAACTGGTCCGCAATGATGTTCAGATACCCTGTAGCATTCATGGTCTGCTCTACCACAACCTCGAGTCCCAGAGCCACCCAAGAGAACGTCCCCTAAAGCATAATACCGCCACCACCGTCCTCTGTATGACCTACTGTACATTGAGGGAGCAACTGTCCGCCTGGAAGACGGCGTATCCTGACACGGTCATCGGCGTGATGAGCAGGCAACTCTCTCCCACTGATCCATGGACAGTCGCGATGCTCCCGGGCACAGCGCAGGCGCAGTTGGCAATGACGCTTGGTCAGCAAAGGCACACGAGTGGGACGCTTGCTGCGTAGCCCCATATCCAACAGTGTCCGCTAAACAGTGCGCACCGATACTATTCTACTTGGCCCTTCCATTGTATTGGGCTGTCAGCTGAGCCACTGTCTGGCTCCGGTTTTGCTTCACCTTGCGAGACAGTCTCCGACGACCTTTTTCTTTGATAGCGTGTGGACATCCAACACCATGTCGTCTACTGATGGTTTCACCGTCATTCATCCACTTTGCATAAGTACTAACAACTGTAGATCACGAACAACCCACGAGTCGTGCAGTTTCGGAAATACTTGTTCAAGCCATTACAATCTGCCCTCTATCAAAGTCGCTTATATCCGCAGCCTCTCCCATCACACACAGAAGTAAGTGAAAGAATGATTCTTCAGACTCTCCAGCAGCAGTTAAATACCACTTCCACTGATCACGCACCTTCCACGTCATCCAGGCAAAATGTAGGGGTGGTCATAATATTTTGGCTCTTGAGTGTAGATTACTCTCGGATTTTTCAAATTCTCCTCTGTCCAGTTAAGTCACCAGATATTTCATGAAATTAATACTTACGTGATATGTTTGATTGCTAGATGAAGGTAACATAAAATAATATGAAACTCTGTACTAATAAATGTAAAATGCTAAGATATATATACAAGGGCAATTCGGCAATTCGGAAACTAACCACCGTTTGGTCGTGGTACTGGAAGTACGGTTCGGACCGCCCTGAATCGAATACACGAGCAATCTCTGACTCAGTAAGCTTCCAGTTGGCGAGTGAGAGTGTCATAGGGCCAAGAAATTGATAGTTATAACGTGACAAAATGTGTGCCGCCATAGAAATTCCCGCAAAATGTGAGGTGCAAGGAGTGATAAAATTTTTTGGGCCCAAACCCCTTTGTTTAGCATTCCCCACACCGTCAACAGCGGATATTTATCGCGAATTGTGTGTCGTATACTGGCCAAACATTTTGAGTGAAGATATAGTGTGACAATGGATACCCTTTTTCAAGGACGTAAGAACACACATCCAATGATGAATCACGGAGTTGAAGGCCGTCTGTAGTGAGTGCTGATCTTATCAAAGAAATCGATGAAAAAATTCGTTGAGTCCGTAATTTCACAATCTTCCTACTTTCAGAACACTTTCCAAACATTTCTCGGACAGTTTTATATAAGACATCACGGGAACATTAGGCTACCAGATGTTCTGCGCTCGATGGATACCGAAAATACTCATGGAGGTCCATAAATTCAGTCGAATGGGAACGGGAGCCTTAGAATTTCTTTCCTGGTACCACACGAATGGGAAGGAATTTTTGAACAAAATAGTTACTTGTGAGGAAATTTGTATAGCCCATGTCAGTGGAGACAAATCAACAGTCTACAGCATGGGGTTATACAGGTTTACCAACCCAACTTTGTCAGTGAGGAAGCTGATGGTTACCGTCTTTTGGGATGCTGAAGGAATCTTACTTGTGGAATTCATGACACGTGGAACAACAATAAATTCCGAAATTTACAGTCGCAAGTTGAAGAAACTGTAAAGAATCATCCAGAAGATACATTGTGGCCTACTTAGTTCTGAGGTTGTGCTTCTGCACCATAGATAACGCGTACCCTCACACACTGCTGTAAGAACATGAGAGGTTTTGCGCAAATTCATATCGGATGTGTTTCACCAACCTCTCTACAGCTCTAACTTGGCTCCTTCTGATTACCATCTGTTCACTGGAATGAAGAAGTGGTTTGGAGGACCCCATTTCTCTGACGATGAGGAGCTTGTAAAGGCCGAGGCACATTGGTCTAAATCGCAGTCAACCGCTTTTTATACAGAAGGAATTGGTAAATTTCTCAAACGGTACGACAAGTGCTTGAATAATGGGAGAGACTATGTTGAAAAGTACAGGAGAGTTGTACCTTTGATATGTAAACAAATATTTTTGCCCTTTGTCCTGGTATATTTTTAACAGCGATTCGGAGGTTATTTTCCGAATTGACCTCGTATTACAGAATGAGATTCGAACTGAATATTATTCTTTACTTAGCTTTGTAGTAAAGGCTTATATTAGGGTGGATTCACGCATTACTAATTGTAACATTTTATGCCACTAGACGTTGATGTATTCCAAAGTCTCGAAGTTATCGTTTTATTAACTGAATACAGTAAGATACGTTTAACGCGAAAACTCTCAAGACGAAATACTGGCTAACACGAAATAATATAATGGTCTCAACAAGCTACTATGTATTTTAATGCAGTTTTTTTCTTAAACGAAACAAAAATCGCTTAACATGAAAAAATTTTCCTTCTGGGAATGAGCAAAATACGGAAAACACAAGCCTGATTGGACTGTCCTATTGTATTATCGGAAGAATTCATTGCGGTAGATGATTATAAGGTGTGTACAGCCCCAATTATGGCAGACGAGAACATTTTGGAGCTTGTTCAAAGTTCAAAAATATCATTGATGCAGATTCTGACGATGTAAATAAAATAAATAATGCAACACCTATTCCCACATCATCCAAAATAAGGAACATCATAAGTATGCGCAATTATTTATTATTCAAACACACATTCAAGTAGGGAAAATAGTACAAAAAATAACAAAATGGACGATATCGAACAATTTGTTTAATTTGTTGCTAAAAAACAATGCAAAGAAAAATATCAGGTTATGTTCCAAAAGCTCAATAAACGTTTTGTTTTGAAAAAAATTAGAAAATTTTGCATTAAGGTATCCGATTACTATAAAATTGGGAATTTTCCCAAAAATTGACAATTATTTTATGATTTTATTTTATAAGCCATTTTATTAGCTTTATAAAAATACCAAGTTTATAATTTACCATTCACTAGAACAAAAACTACAAGTGTTTTAGTAAAAGCAAATGCCATTGCCCCTTAAGTAAGATGTCATACTTTAAAACGCGTTTTAATCGAAATGTCCTTTTTTAAAAATAAAAAGAATGCTCAAATGGGGCCAGTGATTGCTCAAAAAGTCTTGAAAATAATTAACTGAAATTTTTTGTGTATGTTCTGCATAACAGTAGAAGTATTTTAACTTTCAGATTTATCAATCACTGTTTTAATACAAAATTTACAGTCCCTTATATGAATATAATCACTATTTTTTTAAAATAATTTTTAATAACAAAAATAAAGTACTCTAGTTTTTGTAAAAACTAAAATACCTCTTATCTTGAATGTTATTTCAAAAATGAACAGCACACAACACATCAGAGTTAAGATATTGAAAATCTGTTAATAAAATTTTGGTACAGAATGGGCCACGTTTATGCTATTTTTTGTCAATTTTTACCCCTGTTAGTGATAATAATTTCTTCTTCTATTCTTAATTTTAGCATATTTTTCTTAAGATATACTAAACAAATTTAAAAACAACAAAAAATCCCCATTTCTCCATTTTTTTTTAAAATTGTCGCAAGTAGTCGGATACCTTAAATTTCTAGTGAATGTTTTTTTTTGTTGATTTTTATAAAATGTATGCATATCTATGTAAATAAAATGTACTTCAATGAACTTAATTGTGTTAATATATGGGATTCTTTGTTCTTTGTTCTCTTTTTTTTTGCAATATCATTTAATACGAAACTCCTTTTTCGCGGAAAAATATTTCTCTCCCTTCAGTTTTGCGTAAAGAGATTTCCACTGTATATATTTTGTGAGCATTTAATTTCCTTGAAAGTAATTATTTTCATGATGATTCTTTTTTTAAGGTATCCGAATAATCTAAAATTGTAAATTTTGCTAAAAACTGACAATTTTTATGATTTTATTTTATAGGACATCTTATTTGCTTTATAATAATACCAAATTTATTATTTTCCGTTCACTGGAACAAAAACTATAAGTGTTTTAGTAAGAGCAGATGCCATTACTTTAAGCAGGATGTCATACATTAAAATGCGTTTTACTCGAAATGTGTCTTTTTGGAAATGCTCAAACAGGGCCAGCGATTCCCAAAAAGATTTGAAAATAATTAATTGAAACTTTTTGTGTATGTTCTGCAAAATAGTAGAAGTGTCTTTGCGTTCAGATTTATCAATCATTGTTTTATTTACAAAATTTACAGCCCCATATTTTATTCTAACCACTGTTTTTTAAGCAATTTCATACAATAACTAAGAAAAAGTGCTCTAGTTTTTGTAAAAATTTAAATATCTGTTGTCCTAAAGGTCAGTTCAAAAATGAATAAGATAACAACACATCAGAATTGAAAAATGGAAAATTTGTTTAGAAACCTTTGGTACAGAATGGGCCGCGATTATGCCATTTTTTGTAAATTGTTACCTATTTTTTCCCATTTCAGTAATAATAATTTCTTTTTCTCTTCTTAATTTTAGCATATTTTTCTTAAAATGTACTAAACAATCTAAAAATAAAAAAAATCCCCATATCTTCATTTTTTTTTTAAAAAAATGTTCTCGCAACCAGTCAGATACCTTAAATAGAAGTTATTAAATATACCATGATAAATATATATTAGATATTGCACGAAATATGAAATATATATACTACCATCCATAAGATAAATATTTGGTATAAAATGAAACTAACTCTATTAGATATAATTTTAAGAAAAAAACAAATATTTTTTTCTAACTAACTTCTAGCAACTCTGTAGCGGTTCTTTTTTCCAGAAAAAGAACCTTTTGTTATCTCTGTCTGGGATCCTAGTCGGCGTAACAGTTTGCACATGGACCGTCATTAAACGCTACAATTCTTCAAACTGTTCCTTGGGAAATCGGTAACTCCCATGGAACCAGCCAATAACAGTCACGAAGTCCCTCACCATAAATTAACTCCATAAAAAAAGAATAATCTCTGTAAATGTAAAAGCTAATTTTGTACAAGCCTATTCTTTGAGTTCCATAGTCTATCTGCGAATGAAATGTCTCACGGGACTTATTTAAAGCCTGTATTTTTTTCTTTCTCGGGTGTTTTTTTAGCAACTGAAGGGATATTAAAAAAGTAATGAAAAAGAAAGAACATCCCTTGTGTGAACACGAATACATTTTTGACGTATGGCAAATATATAAACTAGTTCTACTAGAATTATTTTTGAAGAAAAATTCCTCTTCGTGTAGTACTTCTCTTTTTCCTCAAAATAAATGATGCTACCATAGTATTTAAATGTTTATGTATGTATTTTTGAAATTCTATACTTCGGTTATATATATATATATATATATATATATGCATAGGATGCCATTTATTTTTCGGGAAAAATTCAAGTTTTGTATAGATGAACATCATAATGGCATTAAAGGATTGAAAAAATAATAAAAAAACAATAGAAATTATAGTGCTTTTACTTGAAACAGAATTTGCATGGTTCAGTATGACATACATCTTATTAATCTATATTCCTTCCCTTTCCTTTTTTCCCCTTTTCTTTCCACATGTAGCTATGTAACCCAGCGTTTCTCAAACAGTGGGGCGCACCCCTCTTGGGGGGCGTGGTAATTATACGAGGGGGGGCGAGGAAATTGAAAAGTCGAAAACTAAAGATTACTTAAGAAAAGTACTAATTTACTGAAATAAACAAAATACATTTTGACGTAATAAAAAATACAAATTTACACTGATATAATGCATTTATAAATGTATCAGTACTGCACAATGTACTTTATAATTAATTTAGCAATACTAAGTTAAGAACAAGTTTAATAATTTTTAGTGCCCCCATGATCTTGTCGTATAGAAAAATTAACACTTATCTTGATAATTTGTAAGGTTTATAATGAATCCATTAAGTGAATGATTATTAATGAATCGATTAAAAGTTACACAATTCGCTCCACAATGCCACCATTTTCAAAGTAGGCGTAAGTATGTGATGTATTTAGGGGGGTGGGGGAGAAAAAGAATAAAAAAGCAAATCCTCCGAAATAAGTAAATCCTTCGCAAACACTGTCAAGTCCCATTTCTTCCATTCCATTGCCTTCAGAATAATTTTATGAATAGCAGTGAGAAAAGATCGCACTTCGGAAAGACGCATATATACGTTCCGTGGAAATAACGCTTTGGCTGAGAGAGACGTTTATATACGCCCTTAAGAGGTTTAAGTCGTATTGTAGGTTTAGCATCAAAGTTTAGTACTATTGAATTTAATACATTATCATTGTATGGAGGGGGATGCGATGAAAATAATGATTGAATATTGGGTCACAAACACACATTGGAAGTTTGAGAAGTACTGATGTGTAATTCCAATAATCAGTTCCAATCTGGTTTTTCCGAGCTCATGATAATTTTAGACGAATCTATCTATCTCTAGATTGCTTCTTTTCGCATAGAAGTGACATGATGTATTAATGAAGGAATTGCTAGTACATGAGTTGCTGGTAGAATCCTAAAAACTCAGCCTGATGTGGCTAAGCTTAGGAAAATGCCGGGTTATCGATTAAAAAAAGAACAAATGTGAGCGTTTCCTTCGAAAAGAATATAATGCAAGTGGATGCATTGTTTGCTTGAGAATACAGTAGAACGTCATTTATTCGAACGTTTATAATCCGAAATGTCAAATATCCAAACCAAAATCTTGACACGTTTTCAAACAGTGAAATGCTAAGCATTTGTTTCCTGCGAGGCCAAAAGTGCCCAGAAAACCCAAGGAGTAGGATATTTGAGGAATTTCAGTTGTGTGATTTGGTAAACATCTGCGCGGAATATTAGGTAACTTTGTGAGGGGGTGTATACGTGTTCTTTTGTTGAGTTTTGTTGATCTAGTAACCTGGATAGCATGCGATGCAGAAGACTGTGGATTTCAAATGCTAAATAATGACGAGATAGTGACTTCCGTGCAAGAAGAATCCGACCCTGTCGACGATGAAACGGATGAAGACGAGGAGAACAACATCAACAACGAAAGTGATAAAGGTCCATCAAATACTGATGCGTTTTTCTGCGTTAGAAACAGCTATGGAGTGGTACGAACAACAATCAGAGTCTTACTCAACTACTGCTGCCGAAGAGAATCACAGACCTTGAAGTGGAAAAACGAAGGTGTACATTGGTACAGCAAAAAAATAAGTGATTATTTTCCACAATCAAGGTAAAATTGCGACGTTTTGCACCTATTTGGCCTTTTCTTCAAGCACGTTTCCCACATGTGATCATTTTCAAAATTTGTATAGTGTCCAGTATCATATACTGCATGGATCGCATTCGGTTTTCGGTTATACGAACAATGGCGTTTTCAAACGGTGTCCGGTCCTAATTGACTCCGATAAACAATGTTCTACAGTACAACAGAAAGGAACTGTCCTAATAATCTTAAACTCCTCGGCTCCCTTGTATCACATGTGATACAAAAGTTCCTTAATTTTTGAAAAAAATTACGTAAAATAATTATTGATATTTTTAATAAGCAAAATGTGTTTTTGGTGAGACAAATAATTAAACACACATTTAAAGAAATAAAGAAAGCTTTTGACATGAACACGCTTGAGTAATTAATTCAATAACAACTTTTTTAATGTATTTGAAATGTTTTCTTGTTTATTTTAAGCAAACGGTTTTTTTTTTAACAAAATGAAATAATTTTTCTTCAAAAGTAGGTATATTTAATAAGTTTGATTTCGAGATATATTTTCTTGAAACATCAAAGTGATAAATTTTAAGAAAGATACTAAATTGCATGAATTTAATTTTGCTTTTATAGTTAGAGCAGATAATTCAGAGCCAGTAATCACTAGCGCTATGTAAGAAAAAAAGAACCTAAATAAAGAAAATTTAGCATGGAATTAAATTTAAGAGCTGTCATCATAAAATACTTGCACTAGAATATTCTTTACTTAAGAAAAAATAGCAGACAGACGTGTCACTTTATATATCGA
Source organism: Trichonephila clavata (assembly GCA_019973975.1). Lineage (NCBI taxonomy): Eukaryota > Metazoa > Arthropoda > Arachnida > Araneae > Nephilidae > Trichonephila > Trichonephila clavata. Next base: position 14,248 of record BMAO01020324.1, read on the forward strand.
GGGTTTTTCTGCAAGTAATATTTATTTTATATTTATAAATAACTTATATAATAAGTGATCTTTCTTAATTTAATCCAATATTTTCCTAGATATTAATTTATTGAGAAAAATCTCATCACTTATGTATTTATTTCTGAAATCACTTTTTTTTTATCTGAAATTAAATCCAATTTTTTTTAATATTTATATATGACGTAACGAATTTCGGGGACGTGTGGGGAAAAAAATTTACGTAATCTGCGCAATAAAAGTTTGCAGTCATTTTTAATTATCTTAGGTGAAATGTATAAGTAAATTTGATTCGTTTATAATCCCATTTCATTTCTGCGGAGTCTTACAAAAAGATTATTTCAGGGAAGATAGATATTTTTTTGAATGTTTAAGCTAAAAAGATAACTTTTTTTTACATAAATTCAGAAGATTAGGGTTATTAAAAGTATATTTATATATGATTCTAAAATAGATTCAAAAAACGCTGAAAACTCATCAAAGAAAGAAAATCACAGTGATTAAATGCAGTGATAATTGTAATCCACATATCAGAGATATCTGATAAATATTTCTTAGAATAAATGGGATTTTGCTACATGGGTTCAAATATTTTTGAACTTCGTGTCAATGAACATTAAATTTAAGGGTCCTTAATTTAATGCCCTTTGACATTTTTATTATAAATTTAAGGATTATATAATAAAAATCTAAAAATAAGTGTGTAGTTAAATCATATTTAGATCCTTTTATTGTCAAAATGATGTTTCTATCTCTATATAAAACGTTTTTCATGATGCTGTATTAATTTATTTATATATAAGGTATACGTAGTACGTTGAACGTGCGTAGTAAAAAGTTGAATTTAACTGAAGAGAGTGCCAAAAACGTTTTCCCTAGGAAAACATTACCTCCCCCGAGAGTTCCAGTTCTTTCCCGAAAAATCCGCTTGCGTCAAACATCAGGATATTATAGATTTCTCCAGTAATTTCCAGAGGCATCCATATGGTCACCAATTAGACACTTTTTATCGCCAAAAATGCTGCCAATATTTCGCCAGATTTCCATTGAAACACCATTATAATGTATGGGTTGGCGTTGCTTCCGAATATTACAATTTTTATTATAAAATAAATACAACAAAAAATAATATTAACGTATTAAGAATCCAAAAATTTATTTTTTACCAGCTTACAATATGTTGGAAAAAATAGAACTTTATAATAAATGTAAATTACAGCTTTACAATTTGAGCAAGGAGTATGAACAGTTGTATAATTTTTATAATAAATGAAAAAATAATTCAGTTTTACTATTGTTAATTAAACATTTTAAATAAAATATTATTTAAAGGCCAAACTTTTCTGCTTCATGCGATATTTATGCTAAAATTATAAGTTTGTCACATATAGTTTAATTAACCCGGCATCACTCGCGTGAAAAAAAAGACCTAAAGTTCTTGCGCAGGGTATCTCATACCCAAGGGAGCTTGTTTTGAGAGCTAGTTTTAAATACAAATCGCCGGGGTCCCTTAAGTCACTCTGTTTTGTCACTCCCTCATTCTCTTCAAAATCCCCGTTCTTCTCTCCACTAAAGGATATTGATAACTGAAAGGATAGTGTGGAAGCGACCCTCTTTATACATGGTTATTTGTGTATTGGCAATGGTAGAAGTTTTTTATTGCTTCTTGGGATTTAATTATTGTACCGATGAGTACAGCACTCACTTCATCACCTTTTCAGTAAAATTTTGCATCTGCATGAGGAAGGAATTCTCTGTGTTCTTTACACTGGAGATTTTTTTGGCGATAGAAAACATAGTTGTCTGCCACAATGTTGCTTCTAGACAAACCAGCCTTTAATCTGTAGAAGCTCCAAGTTCTCGCCTTGGGAGAAGTTCAAAAGTTATGTTGTTGTAGAAGCTTGAGGATTAACAGTGTAAACTTCAGTGTCAGTTCGTAGTACACAATTTCGAGATTTATTACCAATATCCTTTAAATTGTGTTGCTTGTAGATGTTAAAAAGCAATAAATTAAAAATGATTCACTTATTAAAAAGTAATTCAATTCCTTGTTAATATTTAGACATAGCTGATAACTTTTTTAATATTTTTGTTAAAATAGATTTTGTTGCCGCTATATTGGATGCAGCTAAGAAAATCCGTTATAGGCTATGAATTTGACAACTTTGATGCAATATAATGAATAGCTTTTATGCAAAAATATTTTTAAAAAAGTGAGATTTTATAATATTTTTATTTGTTCGAAATAAAATTCGGTACCCACACGGCCATAAGAAAATTAATATTTTTCATATCTTACATAACAATAAAACGCTTCAAATTAATGGAAAAAAAACTGTATTTTTATAAAAATTTCGTGTCAAAATTCCTTTTAATTTAGGAAATGAAAATGCAATTTATATCGATTTTTTAAGCATACAAAGTAAAGAAAGTAAATTCAATCTGTAATTCATTTTCCAGATGAACTGATGAGGAAATGGTAATGTTAGTGATATTACGATTCATGAATAATGAATGATTATAATTTATTTGCTTCCCCATGGCAATTTGTGACAAAACATTTCGAGGAAAGATCTTATTGCTTTAATTTATATCTTCATTCTCATTCAAGAGCAATATCTGAAAATCAGGAATACTATGCGAAAGATTACAATTCAGTTTATTTGGAAAAAGTATGCAACAACACTAAATGAATTCGTATAAACAGTTCTAATAAATTATTCCGTTTATTATATAACAAAGGGAAAATAATCAGTTGTTTTTTCCTTTTTAAATGTCATCGAATGGTATAAAGCTTTAAATAAGTTATATCAATATCGTTTGCTTACTTAACACAATCTCTTTCGTTTGGTTTCAACAGCTCATAATGTAATGGTCCTCAAATGTTCCCCCATATACACACGTTCTCTTACTCACGCTCATATTCGAGTGAGTGAGTGAATATTAACGTCCCACTGTTCAGCTACACGAGGGCTTTGGGGGACGGTCCGTGTAATTTTGAACCATGATCAAGGGACGCGAACGACACCTGAGCTGGCACCCCCTCTCCTAACTACCACACCAACGGGAGGACGTTTGAGCTCTCGACAGATTTTACGTACATCGTTCCCCTACACGGTGAGTCTTCAGTGGTACCGGGATCGAACTCATGATATGCTAGCCACGATCCGATGCCTAGACCCCTTGGCTACCGCGGCCACCGCTCAACTTTGAATTAGAGGTGGAGGAGGCAGGTTTTCCATGTTCATAATATGCCCTTTTCCTTACAATGTTTTTACTAGCTATCCACTTTTCATTCCATTTTACCATCTAGTCCAAGAAAGGTTCGGTTTTGTGCCGTCCAAGTAGAGATGTCCATAGGATGAATATGTAGCACGATCGTTCAAATTCTTCTCACTTAACTTTTGTGACACTCATCTCAAATGCTTTCACACCAATCCTAGTTTCCGAATAGGGTCTTCAACCCTACCAAACAAGTTGTGATGGATCTATACCTGACCTCCTACTGATCCTCTTGAGCTTTCTTTGGGGCTAGCAAAATTCCCAATCTTCTTCTAAGAAGAAACCGTGATATGCAAATTAAGTTTATTATATATAGTTCTAGTTCGCGAGTTAAAGGAGTTAGTGAGTTAGAAGTGACGAAGATAAGATAGCAGAAAGTTAGAAGGTTAGAATTTAGTTAACTAGTGGTGACAAGAGAGATACAAGGTGAAGATTACCATAAAAGGTTTAAAAGCCTTGTAAAAGGTTAAAAATTGGAAGTTGTAATTGATAAATTAAATTGATTAGAAGGCTGACTAAGTTCATGTATTGTCACCTTCCTATTACGTTGATATTTAAAGTATTAAAGTGATTAAGCGGACATTAGTTACATATCTACTGTGTAAAGTAATATTAAGAAGAATTTATTATTACAAAATAGTTTAGTAAATGTATTCTCCCAAAACGCGACTCTCGTCCCTTCCCTCGGTTGTCTGAATGGATCATCCTATTTATAGTATTGCCTTGATTTGTGTTGAGTCGATTAAATAAATTGATAAAAAAAATAATTGGAAATTATCATGTTGAATAATCCTTCACTTCCTTCCACACCTTTAGCTAGGCCACAGGGTAGATGGGAAATAGGCTCATTACAAAGCTGTACCAAGCCTTTCCACAATCTCTGAAGTTGTCAAAAAAGAAAAGACTGAACTTTCTAGTACATCTAATATAACTCGAAATTTTTACAAGTTTTTCGTAAGATATATGAATATTCATTTTAAGCGAAGCAAAATAAAGTGCAAAATATGCATTTTGCACATACATGGAATCTTAAAATATTACTATAAAATCATCGACACTACACACTAAGAATAGAATTTTATGTCACCTAAATCACATAAGGATTTGGGCTCTAAATAAAAGTTGCTATCCGTACTTTGTTTCTCCAATGATACATCATCATTGTCATCATGGGTCCTTTCTGTGTAGACAAATGTACTTATGTTTTTCTCACGCATTGGTCGCAAATGATGTTTAACGACAAGAAAAAAATGAACAACACTCATACTGGAAACAATTTTCTTACAGACTGTTTGCTCGAGTACATATTTTTGCGTGCAGCCTCTTGGAAAAGTAAAGGTCATGCTGATATGATTAAAGGGCAAATAGATGTTCACTGTTTCATAAAAGAGTGAAAAATATCATCGATGTTTATCATCCTGTCGCAAAACTGCGCTTGTTTAGGCTTAATGAAGAAAGTTACGGCACTTTATTGCTGATACGAGCCATAAAATTGTTGCTGGTATTTCTGTTATTGTCCTTAAACAGTATGTTTACAATCCTTGGCAGAAAATAATTGGGTTACGTGAGTAGCAATAAAGTGGTTTATCTGAAAGAGGGAAAGATGCTTTCGCGTGGAACACTGTTTGGGTAATTTTTCTTATTAAAATAATGACGGAAAATGAATCCTTATTATGATATGACGTTTTTATTTAATAATTAACTTGCTTCTCTAGGCTATATTAATGCTTCGGGCTGTGATTTTATTGATTAGAATTTACCCGTTAAAACCATAATCACATTATGGAATTGGACATAAATGCCCAAAAAACAAATATGAAACTCTGTAGAGGAGACAATTTCTCTAGCGTGCAAAAAATCAAATTTACTGTCTTAAAATTTGAATGTTTATGTACCGTATTAGCGTGAATCGAATACAACATGTAAATTTGTAATGCTTGTCGGTTCCTGCTTCCCTCTGACACCCCTTGTCTACTCTCAGACACGGCTAGGTGTGTGGGAGAAACTGAATAATCAGCAAACATGATTCATACTAATTATTTTACTGTCACAAAATATCAAACAAGCACAATAACAATCTAATTAAGATAACAGATCAGATAGTAGAGCGCGGAGGTGAGACTCAATAGCCTGGGAATATTAATACGGACCCTCAACTAATTCCACGATAGCTTAAAAAAGCTCAATATAAAATACGTCAAACACTAATAAGCTAACTTCTATTTAAATAAGGATCACGATACCTGTACTTTTATGAAGTCAAGTCCTACACTTGAACCTTGAAGGCGATCCTTATCTGGATTAAATCACCGTCGATTGATCCATTCTCAGTAATATTCCATTGATAAACTCCAAATGCACTTAATCATTTCACGGTCCTTCACTCTCCAACTAACCAACTCATCAACTAACCTTTAAAACTCGCGAATGCAGAATTTATATAATGTACTTAATTTGCATAATCACGCTTTCTTCACTCGGCAAAAGTTGGTTGAAATAAATATTTTTCTTAAAGAGTCCTGAAGGGCAATAGAGCAGCGTATAGATCCGTCACAAATTGATCATTAAAAAAATAGTTAATCTGAGTTTAGTGCAATCCATTCATTTTTTCATAAAAGAACTCAAAGGAAATAAAATCCATTCAGATAATTCTTTATTTAATAATAAGTTATACCACAGATTGCATTCAAGTTTTCATTGTAACATGACTGCTGTGCCGTAGGGCCTGGTTTTGAAATCCGGAGAAGGCACTGATGTTTGTAAATGTAATAGTGCATCTGTGGCATGAGGGCACTTTAAAGAGAGTTTAAAGTCCTCTCGAAAGGTATATGTTAGGGAAATAGGGATGTAAGAAACCCCGATAATTCACTGGGGTGTTCGTCCTCTAATTGGGGGAGCGAAATCGTACTGTCACATGCATGGTGCTCAAAGCTGTGGTTAACAGCACACGCATACTAACCTCGTGATCCTCGATTTGATTTTTCCATTAATCGGGTGGGATAAGTAACAACACATTAATGGCTGTAAAATTAAGTAACCAAACAAAATTCGATCATTTCACCCCTTGACTACCAAATTGTGCTTTCTAGTATCTTCAGAAAACGATACTGACCTTCACATTACGACGCATATTTCATTTCTAATTTTGATTCCAATTAAGGAGCACGTGCGTTCAGACTTCGTTTCACTGTCTTCAGTTCGTATAACTGTTTTTTTTTTTTTTTAATTTTTCTTTCCGATACAAGTATGACATTGTCGTTGGATTACAACGAGAGTGATTCTGAATGAAAATATTTGCCGGAATCTTATAAATACGACAATGACTCTGATACGGATTTATCTATTTCTGACGAAGAAGATGAAAAAGGGGAGCAAAAACTACGATACACTCATGTAACGCATGTGGTTCATCTTTTTGTTATAATGAACGTTTCGAGCAATTTCACATGGAGTTTTTTTAATTTTAGTTCTAGTTTTCCTATCTTTTTCAAATTTTTGTAACTTAGACATTAATTTGTTTAATTTCATACAATCTCAATAAAGGAAAATCTGCCTTATATTGTTTCCTCTGCAGGTTACTCTTGTTGTACATCTAAATAAGTCATGTATCCACATGAGGTTATATTGGGATTCTGCCCTATACATAGCATGCATCCACTAACGGTTACATGGTACTCAAGAGCTTAAGGAAGTTACAAGAAGTAAATTTATAAAAGAGAGCTTCCCATTACCTATACCTCAAATTTATCAAGAGTGAATTTTATAGAGGGAAATGATTTTTCATAAAAAACCAGGCTATACTTGGTCTATATGGTATTTATAATTTAAAATATTTTAATTATTCTACTACCATCCATGTAAATAAAACTGTTTGTGCTTATGACCTCCTAGAGAAGTGAAAACTCCGATACATGTTGTGATGTTATTTCAGGCATTAGTTCGGTGAATAAAAAACAAGGGGATATTAGTATTGTCATATAACATTTTTTATTCTTGTGTCTGTACTCATAAAGTAATATTTTTTGCAAAATGTACAATCATATTTGTGAATTAAATGCATTCTAAGTAAAAAAATAAGTTTAGGGTAAATGAAATACGTTGTGTAAATGCTTTATAAATTCTAATTTATTTATATATCTATAAAAAACTCCGTCAAGCGTTGCTCCATACTTCGTCGTGCTTCCACTTGGAACATTTGACATAATTAAAATGAATTCTAATTTTAAAAAATAAACTAATTGTTTTGATTTGTCTTTTGAAAAAAAATCTACATTAAAATCCCCACTGAAAATCATAGGTAATTTGTTCAGAAGAGGCAATCAGGCTTCAGTCTAGGCAACTAAATTTTTTTGAATGAATTCGATAATTTCTCTACAAATTGCTTTAATGAAATATAAATAGCAACCATTAGAATTATTTGTCCATTTTCTGCTCTACATTTCGCTGCATAAATTTCTCCGATACATGACTGATTAAACCAAATGATTCTGTAGTATTTGATGCTACATCCATTCTCTATATAGTAAAATAAAATGAATTATAAGGAAGTACAAGCACATTGAATAATATACGAATCGATAATTGAATATTTAAATAAATAAAATAAGGAAATTAAAAAAAACATTAATTTAATTAGCCTTAAATTTCTTCACTGCGCTGTTTTGAATAATTACTTAAGCATATATTCCCGAGTGTATGAATATTTTTTTTAAAATATAAAAATGCAGGTGTGTTACAGTTTACAGAAGATGAATGCAATATATTCCACAATTCATGTAATTCCAGATATGCTTCTGTTATGCTTGTAAAGCAAGATAATTGGCAATCAACTTTAAGATATTTTGACTCGAATATTTTTGATATTAACAAATTAAAAATAAAATATTGCCTTGAAATGATTTTCATAATAAATTAGATAAAATGATATCTGTGGGCATTTTTAAACCTCCTCTATCCAGAAGATTTAAATATTTTGTCCCTTCGACATTTTCTGAATCGAAATTGATTTTTTATCTACAACAAATATATATTTGCAATTGGATCATTCAAATTTTGTATTATGCACCCAACAACCCGCTATGTACATTAAAACTTGATACTCTTCTACATAAATACCATCTAATTTATTATTAAATTCCCTAGGAATTGTCTTTTTCGATGTTTGTATAAACTGTCCATCTTTTGGGAAACAAAAAACAAAAACAAAAAACTAACTATATAAGCTCATAAGAGGGGAGGCTGAGTATTATTCAAAACCTGGGGAAAAACACCCACCTTTGATCACGTGATTTCTTTTTAGGGGTATGTAAACATGATTCCCGACGAAAAAAGCCGAATGAGCGTTACATTCTCGATTGTGACGCGTCATTCAAGTTCACTTTTGAGGAAAATGCGCCTAAGGAAGTTATCACTTCAAAAAGAATTACGGTAAAGAAATAATCGGCTACTGCTTTTACAATACTTTGTAGTAAGTTTCATTCTTTTTATCAATCAAAGCTAATGTATAAGATTTAATTTAAAATATATTTGATCAAAATAATTTATTCTAGAGTCTGAAAAGCCAAACATTTACTAACAGTAAATTTTAAACTATAAATCGTTATTTTTATTACATGAATTAATTGGAAAATTTCCCAGTTTGAGAAATATCACGAGAGTAATCCTCGTATTTGAAGCAGAAAATCTCTTAACATAAATGATAACTAAATATAAGATTCAATTAAATTAATTCGCGTTTAATGAATTATTTCAATTCATTAGTAAATCCCAATTTGATGTGTTCTGAGATAAGCTCGTTCCGTCTGCTATAAGTGGAATTGTAATTCCTAACGAAATGAGTACCAGAGATGTAGGTTCTTAACGTTGAAACAGAATTTTGGATTGAGAATGCTTACATAATAATTGTTAATTATCAATTTATGATATAACAACCTTTCTAAGAATGTTGAAAAATATGATTTAATTTCGAAAAGCAATTTTACCTAAGGAAATTCCCCAACGTGTACATTATAAGGTCTTTTTTTATTCCTATTGGTGTAATTATAATTAATATTTTAGTCGATTTAATATATTAGTCCCTCGAAATTCAAGTTCTTAGAAAAATATGTATTTCTTAGAATTAAATATAAAAAGGTAAATTTCTATCATTATTACAAAATCAAGGGAAAAAATATAGTATCCAGTGTTTTATATTGGGAAAAAGCAGAATGATTCGAACAGTGTGCAAAATGAAGAAATTGCAATAAAATGTGATGCTATTAGTGCACTTATTACGAATTTTGTAAAATAGTGTGTGTGTAAATAATCTATATTTGGATGTGTAATGCATTTATATTAATCTAGGTTATATTTATTTTACGTTGAAACTATGTTGTGTGTGTAATATTCGCAAGCAAAGCCGTCTATTACGTTATAAGGGCGATTCAATGAGAACTTGGCGAAATGTTGGCGATAAAGCCAAGTTGCAATCATTTTTGCCAACCAATTTGGCAGCTTAGCGACCAATTTGGCGGCTTTAGCAACCAATTCATTGACTTGGCGACCATTTTTTGTCAAGCTCGGAACCTTCTGGATTCTTCTGGAAATTTGTGGAGAAATCCACTAATATCCAAACCTATGAAGCAAGCGGATCTTTCTCGAAAGATCCGTTAGAGCTTTAAATAGGGAGACGCTCACCGAACTGGGCTAGTCTTGTTTCAACTAACGATTAGTCAGTATTGTTTTGACTAGCGATTACTAAACTCGCCTTGACCGTGACTACCGATTGGCTCGGCTGTGTTTGTGAATAATTTTTTACATACGTGTATTTTAGACACTGATAATTGTGTCTGAGTGCTGTTGAAGGTGTGTCAATCTTCTGAAATTTATTTTGTGAATATTACTGCTGCATCCTGTATTTCAAGGATTATTTTTGCGATAATAAATTCTCTCCGCTTTTAAAGAACTGCCCTGTACTTTGTGACTGATTTGCATAAAATTCTCGAAACCCGATCAACGTAACACACTTATAATAGCAAAAAATGTGTTCTAAGCCAGGTGTGTGAAACTCGCGGCCCGGTCAGTATATCGGTGCCACAATAATATATATATATATACATAATAAAATATCAAAACTTCTCTCGAAATAGGAAAAATAGTAACATAGATAATATGTCAAGGGTCAGGACGTAAACGCTAAGGTTTTCTTGTTCTATTATTTATGTATAATATAATGAATGAATTTTTAAAAATAAACTTATGTTTCTATGAATTTTGATTTTTTTTGTGGCCCACCTAAAGTGAAACCTTGTTTGTTTGGCCCAAATTAGCCTTTGAGTTTTGACACCTTTGATCTAAGCTAATGCATAGTTCTATGTTTGCCCTGCCTTTATAACCGCCTAACTAGTTTCCATACAATAAAGAAGCAATCTTTTTCAAATCTCATGTGACATATTCTAGAAAAATAAATGTCACAGACATACTGAAGTTTTTGTTACTGTAATTATTTGCTTTACCAAACGATTATTCCCCTTTTCTTTATTGTTAGTCGTATATTCAAAATGTTTACTTATTGCTATCAACAATTTAGTTTCGAAAGATACTTTATCACTCTATAGATGAAATTTTTAATTTTTATGGGAGATAAGCGGCGGAGTTTTAAATAAATCCCTATTCTTGTGTTTCTTAAAAATCTAGCTCAGTCGTTAAATTAAACAAAGGAGTGAAATGCATTTAAACATTTGTTGAGACGAATATTATTCACCTCATTGCCGACTAATGGCCACTCAAGCCAAATGAGTTTATAAAGAAACAAAAATGTAATAAAATTATAGAGCATTATAATTTGTAAAATAATTGATTTTTAAAATGAATTTCATAATTTTATGTTTATGTATTTGTAATATTAGGAATTTGTATTTTATACAAACTTATTGTATTTATATTTATACTTGTAAAACTGAAAGTAATTACTTTCTAACCTTCTTCAGTTTACCAGATTGGCAACAGTCCGTATTTTGGCATCGGACTTGAAGCAGCGTTTTGATGTTAGCTCAGCTAAGCCTAATGGAATAAAAAGTTGTTCTTCGAATTCCTTACAGCAAATTTCTATACTTTAAAATTATAGAACCAAACGTCCCATAACAACTGGTAACCCTTAAAAAGTTTATGTAGATTTTACTTTGAATTCAATCATATATCATAATTATAATCTATTACAATGCTTGGCGAAACATTCGAAGAATCAAAGAATTTGGAAGAGAGTGCCGTCAGCATAAAAATACCGCCGTTTCGGACTGACAGGCCGGAAATTTGGTTTTATCAAGTGAGGCTCAGTTCCATATATCAAGGATTTCTTTAGAAGAAACAAAATTCAACTACTTGGTGTCACAATTAGAGCCGAAATATGTCGAGAATATTTGGGGCATTGTCAACAGCAAAGGCGACACGAACTCGAAAAACAGATTACTCAGCTTGTTTAAAGAAAGCGAAGATCTTCGCATAAAGCGGCTCTTAACGGGAATTGAACTTGGTGATATGAAGCCTAGTCAGCTCCTGCAGAAATTGAAAACTGTTGTGACGTCCGATATTTCGGAAAATTTACTCAAAACTTTATAGTTAGAAAAGCTGCCTGATCCCATTAAAAATATTTTGGTTGTCAGTGACGAGAATTTAGACAAATTTGCAGTAATAGTTGATAAGATAGCCGATATGACTCCCAGAACAAGGATTTCTGCAACCGAAAAATCTTCGGAGTTGGGCGAAGAAACATCATCAAAGGACCAGCTTCTTCTCGACAGAATTCAGAGCCTAGGGCAACAAACATACCAACTCAGCATTCTTCACAAATCAAGAATGAAAGAACGTAATAGTTTTCATCCTAAGCCCCAAAGTCGATCTCGAAAACGTTTCGATCCCAAAGGAAAATATTGCTATTCCCACTTCCGTTTCGATGCTCGATGCAAACCTGAAAAATGCAGTCCGCCCTGTACATGGAATAGCAATACGGAAAACTTAAATGACCACACGATGTTCAAGTTTATCCATTTTAACGAAAAATGCACAAAATTACGAAAATTCGTGTACGCAAACAACTTGAGGGAAAAGATTTTGCCATGAAAATTAATAACACTTGCACAACGGAAGGAAACCTAAATTTGTACTGATGAACTGACGAGAACGCCATCTTTGTGTCAAGCCGATTTATTTTCACCTTACCCTTGTATTTTGCTAAAATTTCTGTACAGCACTTAAGCTAGAATTTTTTATAATAATTTATATAATTTAAAAGCAGATTTATTCATATTTTAATACATCAGGGTAAATAAATTTTAACAAAAAACACTGTTTATTATTGTAATTGATAGTAACTCTGAAAATATTGTGAATTTTTACAAAAAAAAAAACTAATTTAGGCTCTCTGGAAAAGTCTAGTTATACATGAGCAAAATATTATTATTATAGAAGCATTTTTCATGAAAGGAGAATGTTTTGAAAATTTTATGTATATATATATATATATATATATATATATATTATATATATATATATATATATTTAATTTAGGTGACACTAAGTTTCAAGAAACTCTATATCGACGATCTAGCAAAATCACGGTATCAAACGTTGTGGAATACCTTAAGCGCCTTTGTTCAATATACTGATGATGTGTTTCATCGATTGCGTACTAATTTCCTATTTATTACAAATAAATAAAAGGAATAATTGATTTGATTTATTTCTGAGTTCAAGAAAAGTTCAAATGCTTATAAAAAATTCAAAAATCAATGATTTCCATTTAAAGGATTCAAAGTATAATTGCTGATCCTTATATATGTAGGTGGATTTGCTTCCTCCTAGCAAAATTTAAAGCATTTATCTGATGTTAAGTGTGGGTGTATCTAACTTGTTAATAAGAGCCTGAGAGAAAAGATCTTTTTCCGGTTATTGTTAAGGTAATGAGAACCGATTGTAAAACCGTTGCTATTTCTTCAAGTGTTGACGTTCATAAGGTAAATTAACTAAATAAGATTTATAGTGAACTCCTTATCATTGCTTCTTTACTAATTATATTTAAAGCCTTATTAAATCTTGCTTCGAGAGCCCTTTTCATGGCATGTAAGAGGTTGAATTTTAAAATGTTTTCAGTAACATTTGCAATATTGGAAGGAAAAAAGCTGTTTTCTTCTGCTAGGGATTAATTCTTTTTTGTTTATGTGTAGTGTGGGTGTTTAAGCTTGGAATATTTTTGGCGTAGGCAGGAATTGATTCGGAATATTTTCTCGGGACTTCATGTGATAAATTTACTTTATCTTTCCTATTCGAATACATTGACTTCATTTTTTGTTTACCTTTCATAAATATGCATTCGCTTGTAGGAGGAAGATAAGTAATAATGTATCATTTATGAAGTTGTTTTCGTCACCAAGTCGAGGGATTTAATTCGTATTTATGAAAGTACTTAAAATATATTACATTGTTATCGTGATTCTCATGAAATATTTGTGTCTTGTATTTGACACCCCGGCATTTCACGTGCAATAATTTTGTTACATTGATCAAAAGGTACCCGCTGCGGGGGATCATATAGTTAGACTGAGTGGATTGGTTATTCAAAGTAAGAAAATAAAGGTTAATATGAAATAATGTTATGGTTATGAAAGTGAATGATATAGTTAATATCACTCTATAAGAACTAGAATAAAAAGATTTCCAATAAAAGAATTATTTGAATGATTAAAGCTCTAAAATAGTCTACAAAGAAATTATTATAATTTTACAATTTTAAATATATTAAATATTTTTCTTGGAAAAATGAAAACAATGGGTTCTGATCTCTAGCTCGGGTTTTCTTCCTTCCAGCCAAACTGGTATTTTAACTCTTTCGTGGGAAGATTATTTTAAATGTATATAATCATAAAAAATACACCTGTGGGAAGCGGAATACCTATTATAATATATTGGTCTTGCTATTATAACGATGGGTAGACTAATTCCAGCTTCAGCTTTGTGCTAATGCACGTAATCCAGCTATAATTGTATGTGCAAATAAGACAAATAAGAGATAGTACTAAAGAAAAAGTACCTTGTCCAAAAGTTGTCGCTGTATATAACGATGTCATGGGAGAGGTTGATAGCTTCAATCAAAGGAAAGAAAGATACCAAAAAAGAAGAAGATCTGTAAAATGAAACTCTCGTATCTTTTATTTTTTTGTTGACCTTGCAATCGTAAATGGTTTCATACTGTGGCAAGTGAACAAAAGAAACAGAAATTTAGAACAGCTAACATTCCGCATAGCGTTAGCTCGTCAGCTGATAGACCGATATTCCTAAAGAAAAAGGAAAAGACGTCCTGCTAGCTTCCAAGGAAAGAAGCGTGTAGTTCCGGAGGATGTACGCTTAGCCATTGTAGGAAATCATATGTCAAAGATGGTTTCCAACTATAGACGATGTAGGAAATATAGCACGAAGGGAGAAGAAAGGAATACCCTTTACGTGTGTGAAGAATGTGATGTCCCCTTGTGCATTTCAACATGCTTCTCATCATTTCATGGCAAATAATCAACATTAAATTTAAGTTTCTTTGTGACGCTTAATGATTTCTTGTGAAATATTATTTCCAACCCTAAAGGTTAAATGTAAACATAAAATTCGGTGCAGTAAAATATGTTTCCTTAAGTGCTATTGTTTAATTGTTAATAAAACATGCAAGAAATTCAACAGAGAAATAAACGGCCCACGAAAGTGTTGAGCTAGAACTGCATCGCACCACATATGAACCACGATAGGGAATAACGTATAAATACTCAACGAAATAGATCAAATATAATAGTGGGTAATTATAGATAGTAGTGGATACATGTAAACAATTTTGTCACATTATATCGTACTAGTACAATATTTGCATAGTTATTTTTACAATGCAAAATTATGGAAGCTTTCACTATGTCAAGGCTGGGTGCTTACATCTCATTCAGAAAAGTACAAACTGATTTTTACCCTTTAGCTTGTCTTGGGAGCATATCGCTGGTCATTTCAAGTGCTAAACATAATAAAAGTACATTGTTACAAATTCTTTTTACTTGTGATTATTTCGAGTTTAATTTAATGGTTTCTCCACTCATGCTGCGCTTAGATCTCCTCATTCATCAAGTGGGAGCTTCCCCTCTATGAGCATGATCAACCAACATAAGGGGGAAATGCCACGATAGAAGATTTTCAATTTAAGTCATGGCAATAGCCTAAAATTCTCAAAAATTCATCAAAGCATTAAATAGAGGAAATTGAAAGAATAGAGAAAACTGTGGGGGTGATGACTTATTTGGCACCCCTCTATCACCGTCTTGCCTACCTAAAGGTGTGGGGGGGAAACAAAGCATCACCAGCAACTTCCATAATAACTATTCTTTTATTTCTCTTCAAACACACTTAACAATCACAAGTGAAACTACAAAAGGAAACCCTAGGAGTGATATATAAAGTGATTAATCTAATCTCATGAATAACCCAAAATAAACCTGACTAAGTGAACTAGACAAGGAGAACAAGCGCTAATGATCCAATAACTAAATCTGATTCAATCCATCTTGGATCCACAAACTAAAAGTTTAATATCTAAGCAACTATTTCCTTAATTCGCGCTATGTTTATGAATGAAATATTCTAATATTCTCACCTACGTATCACCGCAACAGTTCCCCGGCTCCTTCGATCTTACATCTACAGAACCTAGATTTTATGCAGTCAAACTAATTTAAATAGCATGGTTTCTTCTTGAAAGGCCGTGAATTAACTCGAAAATCAGCCCCAAAGTTTCCCCAAGAGGATTAATGGAAAAATGACGCGTATAGATCCATCACAAAACTATTGAAAAAAAAAACAAAGGGTGGGGATATTTCTAAGTTCAAAACAATAATTAATACATATCATCAAAAGAAAATAACTTTTTTGTTTTAGTTGCATCTGAAGTTTATATATGGGTATCAAGTCAGCATTAAAGAAGCATATTTTAACCAATTAAATTGATAAGAAGTGTATTTATTTATTGCGTGTCAAGATTTTCGTAAAAATGATTTTCACACAACTGTAGACTCATTATTTTGAAATCGTATCATAGTAGTTTAGAAATAAATTCGAAAATTTCCAGCCTGAAAATTACCGCGCTCTAAATTGGTTCCCTCAAAAGCCTTCGAGTGATTTATTGAAGCGATGTTTAGTTTGCCATTATTTAGGGCAGTATTAAAGCTCCCATTAATTATGTACAAGTTAGCACAAGTGAAAAATTAGATGATGGTATCAAGTTAAAAAATTAATATACATGGAAAGCAATTATTCATATCCATCTTTGCAAAAGAATACTTTAAAAAAAATTATTCTCTTTTTCTTTTAAAAAAAAATTATAGTTATTGGAATGTTTGTAAATAGAAAACAAAATTAAAAATTAAAAAAATATATGTTTTATAAACGGCCCAAGTAATTTTAATTGGGTATTTCGTTAAGCACCTTGCCTATTGATGATACATGATTACATACATCGAAGTCATAAATATTTCTATTCCTGTTGAAAGCGATAAGGATTTCAAACTACATCTTGCACTGTATTATGTCTGCAATTTCTTAATGATGGCTCTGATTAGCAACATTTTGTTTCGCTTGAATCTATTAGCAAATATTCAATTACCAAATAGTCAGGTGACCTTGCTAGCCAAAATATTACTTTTTTTTCAAATGGGGCTGCATTTTAGCACCATATCCTTTTCAGACATGGCAAGTCACCAAACTAGAGAAATATTTCATGGTAGGTACCCTCTAGTTGTGGTCTAGTTACCAAATTTGGATACTCCAATTAATTTTTCATTCGAACGTCGATTGCAGAATATAGCCGTTGTTTAATTTTTCCGGGAGTATTATAGCCAAATTCATTATCAAGGGATCTTTTACATGTCATATAATCATATGACATCTGTGCCTACGATTTTCGCATCCAGATAATCTATCGACTCCAGCCGGGATCAAACCAGGACCTTTAGGCTTGGAATAGTATAAATCAGTGCTTCTCAAACTTTATATATTTGAGACTCAATATTCAATCATAATTTTCAGCGCTCCCCTCCATATAAAAACAATGTATTGAATTCGATAACACTATACTTTGATGCTCAAGCTACAGAGCAACTTAAACCTCTTAAGTGCTGCCGGCGTAAATAAACGTTTTGCTCAGCCAAAGTCTTAATTGCTCTGGACGTATATATACGTCTTTTGAAATTACGATGTTTTCTGTGGACTGCTATCCATAAAATTATTCCGAAGGCTTTGGAATGCAATAAAAGACGTTGACAGTGTTTACGAATGATTTGCTTATTTCAGAGGATTTGCTTATTTTTATTCCTTTTCTCCCCCTCCCCCAAATACATCACATATGAGCGATTACATGGAAAACTGTCGCATTGGGGTGTGAATCGCATAACTTTTAATCGGCAGTTAAGGAATTTATTATAAACCGTACTAATTATCAAGATAAGTGTTAATTTTCGCATATAATTTAATATATGACAAGCCCATAGGGTCCCTGGTAATTATTAAACTTGTTCTTAACTTAGCATTGTTAAACAAATAGTAAAATTCATTGTGCATTTATAATTGTATTATATCAGAGTGTAATTGTGTATTTTTTTATGTCAGAATGAATTTTGTTTGTTTACTTTCAGTAAATTTATAACTTTTTAAACAATCTTTTGTTTTAGGCCTTTCAATTTGCTCGCGCTCCCCTCGTAGATTCATTACGCCCTCTACAGCCGCGCGCCCCACAGTTTGAGAAACGCTGGTATAAATAACTAAAAACCATTCACAGATATGTAAGCCATATAGAGCCTGGTGTTATCTTGTTGTAAAATGACCCTAGAATAATCTAAGAAGAGGAACGCAGTCAGCCACATAATGTCATTAGCATATCGTTAGTCCAATAAGTAATTGTTATATAGCTGTGGTAAACAATGGCTGATTGCAGCCGTTGGCTTACTTACTCTACACTTATCACAAAACTGAAGCAAGATTTATCGTCATGTAATATGCAATGCTACCAACTATAATGATAATCTAAAACACCATTTTAGACGATTTAACCAATGTTGTGTGATTAAATGCAGACATCTTAAATGACAGTTGTGCGTGTAATACTGTATTAGGGAAATACCGTGAGAAGGTGGAGGCTATCGCGAGTAATGTTATTGTGGTAATGCGGTCCTGTCACAAAATCATTAATCGTTTTGTTTGCAAATGCTGCAAATCACTGGCATACTGAATTTAGTTGGAAGCCTTATAATATTCTAGTTTTCTTTACTTTTTTCAATTTCTACTTTTAGTTCGCACTCTTCCACTCTCTCTCTATATATGTGTCGTAATTCAAGTCAACACCAAGCCTTTTTTAAAACCAATTTTATTCAACGTGCAATCTCTGCGTCTGTTGCTGAGATAAAACGGACACGCAAGTAAAGTCTAAGTGGCTTACCACTTATGTCCAGATGTCTTAAATACCCTTCTTAGAGAGAAGTTATATTTGAAAGTTAATCATGACACACACATATGAGGCTATACAAATTAATGATCTGGGATTAGAAATGTTCTGCTTGGGGCCATGTGTTCTGACGAAATAATAGTTGGGTGCTTAATTTAAGACTTACGACGTAACAGAAAAATAAAAGTTAACTGTTGTATAGGGGTTTAAATTTTTGGTCTGATTTAATCATTATATATATATATTTAAACTTGTAGTGAATGACATTTGATGTTAATACAGTTTTTTCGGAACTAGTTTGATATCACGGGCAAGGCCCCAAACGCTGCTTGGAGCGATAAAGTATCACACCAAGCAGTGCATGTCGTTGGATTGAAATCCAAAATGACGGCCTAGCGGTAAGACTCGTCAGGAAAATAATTTTAAAGAACTGTTATAGGAAGAGACTGAGACTAATCAAGATCTATAAATAATGAATATCAATATAATCAAAAAATCATATTTACTAATAGTAATATTATGCAGTATACAATATTCTTATAATATTATTTATAGTAATTATTATATATAATTATCATATAATATTATATAGTAATAATTATTACATATTCATACAGTATTATTTAATAATAATTGTATTATATAATAATAATCATGTAATATAATTTATTAGTTCTATAAAAAAGAATAATCATCTTATTTTAATATAATAAGAATCGTGCATATATAAGAATATTCATTTTCCAAAATTATAAATAAATAACAAAATAATAATTATAAATAAGCAACACATATACAATAATATTTATAAAATAACAATTTTTACAAATAACTAACATTATATGATTATTACACATCATAATAATTGTATTTTTATATCATATTATTAATAAAATAATTACATAATATATATCAAAATTGAAAATGAATAACAATTAAAAAGTGCTGAAAACTTGCCATGTTCTAAAAACTGCAAGTTTCTTCAAGGAATTTCATCCAACAAGGAACGTTAAAAAGAACATTTTTAAAAAGTAAAGTGAAAATAAACAATAATTAAGAATACTCATTCTTTTTTTTTAATATTCTAGTACTCACCGAGATGATATTATAAATATCCATATTCAAAAATAGCGTTAAATAAAACACAAGACTGAAATAAAAGTTTGATTCGGAATTGCAATGAAAGTGAATAAATTGTAAAAGAAATCGAATTAATATCGTTTGCAATTAATAGGATTACCGCGGGAACAAAACCAATAAAAATTATTTCTAATATAACGTTATCTCCATGGCAACCACATCGTCAGACAATAAAAATTGCAAGGTAACCATATTGTAATGTTATCGCCCATCTTAGCGAATATAACAACTTGGAGCCGTGATATCAAAATAGCGCCGTTTGCTAGCTCGTGGGTTCGAATCCCACCTGGGGTGACCTAATTTCTGAGAATGTGATTTTTTAACTATACTATTTTATTAGAATAATTAAATTTAATTAGTGAATAAATAGTAAAAAACAAATAAAAAATAGTCCAACACCATATGTAGAAAGGAAAATGGAAAACTGCAAGAAAAATTGCTTTCTCCTTTTCACTTAATACTGGGATTCTGTCATATGTATATAAAAATTTATATTAATTGTAACTATTTAATAAAAAGTAACTAAAATAAAATCTTCCTTTGTTGACCTAAGCAGGTATTGCCTTTTCTTTTTTTTAAATATTACTTGTTTTCTTTGTAAAATAACTAAATAACGGTACTATTTTTTTTAATTATAAAACTTAGTCACTTCAAGGGACCAGTAAAACAAAGAAATCATTGAAAGAAGCAAATTTCTATCTAGATAAGTATCACGAAGAAGGCGAAAGAACTAGACAAGGTATCATTATTTCAGAGTTCTTCCGGTACGACCTAGAAAATTGAATGTTTTTGTCCGTAAGGACATCACCATATTTCTAGAATTTGCAATTCATGACCTTTCCAACGATACGACATGTTTGCTGTTAAGTATATTAGTATAACTGCAATTGTAACTGTTAGGTTCGTTTAACTATTTTCGAAACAAAATTATTTTTTTTTTTTTGTGAATTTGAAAACTTTTTGTTAATATTATTTTCATTCAAAAGTTACGTGATTGTCAAAAATAACATACATTTTTTAATGTTATCATATCGTATTATATTTGTATTGAAGTACAGTGTCTATAAACATGATGTAGAATTCTCTTCTTCGGATTTTTCGTTATGACACAAAGTGCTACATATGTAGTACTAGATTTGTATATAACATGAGTTCCATTGGAAGAGGGGCAGAAGCTGGACGAATGTTTTATGGTATAATAAACTATCCTCCATCACCTACGAGATTTTTTCCAAGCACTAAGAGGACTTTAAATACTCAAAATTTCCTTTTGATGACTATGTTCAAAATGCTGAGAAGATTTCAAGAGCTTTTGAAAATGAAAATTCTCAAATTGCCTGTGATAGTAACTTTGATCAGGGCAATGCATGGAAGCTGAAAATTTTTCAACAACAAAAATAGAATTTTGGGGGAAATGCTGTAAATACTTCAAAATATATCGATAGAGAAAAACTGAGAAAAAAAACCAATATATTGTAACACCTGACACATTCCATGTCAATAATTCAGGAATGCCAGTCTCTCTTGATTCTTCAATCAAACATTAATATCGCACAATTATAAATATTTACAAACTAGAAATTCGTTCCAAAAACTCTCGAATCTCTTTCCGTTTCTAATCTCAAAAATCCTTCTCGAATCTCGTTTAGTTTTAAAAGCTCCGTTTTCGCTTTCACTCGTTGCCATCTTCTTTAAAAGAATCTTACAATATACATTTTCTGAACAATTTAAGGAAGAGAAAGGAAAAAAATCTTAAAAGTAAAAGAGAAGAAGCAAATATTTAAAATCAGAGCAAATATGGATTCTAATTCATAATTTTTGTGTGTTAAAGTATCATTTTATATAATAACTGAATTTTTTTTCCAAAATGAGGTTTTGTAAACTGCATGTGTGTATTTGTACCGTATTTTTATCTGAATCTACTACATTAAAGCAACTGGACTTTATACTAAATACTACTGACACATAATTATAAATACACAGTCGGGCCTTTATTTAACGAAGTCACTAAATCTCGAAAAAAGTTCGTTTTGTGAAAAAATTTGTGTTAAATCAGATTTATCTTTCAATATACTTTAACACTAGAGAATTCGGGATTTCGATAACCCTTATACGTCCTCCAGTGTCGTTTCGACACCACGATATAAAATATATAAAAAAAAATTGTAATAACTAAGTAATGCACAATTACTGTTCAGACTTTAGTTTAAAGACTAGTTTTAAGACGTTTTAATATAATTAAAAGTGATTATCATATATTATGACCCTTTATATCATGAAAAAACTTAAGTTGACATTCTGTTTCGCGAAGCTTGTTGGACTGCTGCTTTGTCGCAAAACATTTTGAGTAAGAAATCTGCCAGGAACATGAC
Source organism: Trichonephila clavata (assembly GCA_019973975.1). NCBI lineage: Eukaryota > Metazoa > Arthropoda > Arachnida > Araneae > Nephilidae > Trichonephila > Trichonephila clavata. The sequence goes on from BMAO01020324.1 coordinate 36,541, forward strand.
TATTATGCGGTATCTATTTTATCCTAGCGATATATATTGGATTTAATGGAATATTATCAATTTCGACGGCACTTTCTTCAGATTTCTCGCAGTCACTTTCACTCAATCTTATGTTTTCATCGGAATCTAAATTCGAACAAGAGAGACCACTCACCACTATCCGATTCATTCTCAGAGAGCTCTCGCAACAATTTAGCAACTTCATCAGGGCTTAAAACTTTTCTACGAGTCACCGTCTCATGTTGTCTGTTATGCACAAGGTTCAAAAATAGAATGATTTTTTTAGGAGCAGATAAGCAAATACAATGTAACGATACACTTAGACAATAGCACTGCATTCAATGCAATATAGCCCAATAACACTGCATTCAAGGCCAAATATATGTGCCAAAGAACTTTGGGAAGTTTTTTTTTTTTTACTAATGGTATTTACTTATAGTAAACTATATTTTGCTGAACGACAGCTATTTGTAATGATAAATTGCCTTGATGTCGAAACGTCATCAGAAGGCATTCTAGGTATATTTAGTTGTAAAATCCTTCCTTATTAGCCTAGAACCACAGAACTTTTTCGGTGTAATCAACATGGAAAATTATTAAAAGTCACGAAAAATTTTCGAATTCCCTGCAAAAATGAGGAAAGCAGAACAAACGAAAGAGGCTCCGATGTCCAATCGACCCCGACGGCTGTTCATGTAATAAAAACCACACATAAAACTAATTTTTAATTCCTAAACACTATTCATTATTATAAAAAGTAATTATTCACACCTTTTTTTTGTAAATTAAATATTTATGTATTTTACATATCTTATCAAAACGAACTCTTCTAGGAAAGCAAGAAAAAAAAACGATGTCCGGGATGTCCGATGTTGAAAATACTTTGTATTTTCAACTTTAAAAAAGTAATTTTATATCGAGATTAATGAATTCTAAAGAAGTATTCTAATTTTATGCCTTCGAGTAATTTTAAATATACACATTTTATTACCAGTAATTTTAAACATATATTAGGACATACATTCTTACATTTAATTACTGGTAAAGTATATTAGTTTTGTTTGAGTTTTTTGAAAAAATGTTTCCTCTCATAATAAGCCTCGTATCTTTTCAATGCACCAAAAAAACCCATCTGGCGCATTTTCTTTACTCTGTAATACACTTAACACCACGTAGAATTATTTAAAATGATTTTGTCATTTCATCATATGAAAGTTTAGAAATATTTTTAAAATAGGGAGGAAAAAAATCAAATCCCAAGAGAAAAAGTTCGTGAAATGAAAAACGAACGATGTTACTTTATGTAGAAAATCGTAAAATGTTCTTGGCTCCAAAAAAAAGTTCGCAAATCAGAGGTTCGTAAAATTAAAGATTCGATTGTACTTAAGTGATTGTTTGAAATATTTGGCTTAAAATCAGATAAATTATATTTTTTAATAAAATTTTAATAATGCTCAGCAAAAAAAATATTTAAAAAATTGAAAAATGTATTGATGAGTTTTCATTTTAATATAAATATAACTACACAATTAAAAAGCAAACAAACTTTGAATTTTTTCTTTTAATAATTCAACTTCACATAAAGAGAATAATATCGAATAAGAGATAAGGAGTAGAGTAACTGCCAATTTTAAATGATTTCGTTTGATGTTGGTTTTATATATATCTTTTAATATTTGTTCCTGTCGGTATGTTGTGTAATTTCGCAAGATCAGTTAGAAGAAAATTTTATTTTGAATGCTCTAGACCTCTACAAGATATTATGCTATCATAAGGTTTATAGAGGAATATAATTGTCTTCGAAATGTGTTGATTATTTGTCAATGGATCCGAATGGCGTAGTTCGTTTCCAATAAACTATTCGTTTAACTATGTATAACATGACTTAAATTCAAACCAATCCACACCAGATTTGTGGGTGTTAGTTTAAGTGCGTTTTCGTCATTTGCAAGAGGTTCAGAATCACAAGATATGACGCCAAAAACCTTGTGTTACTTAAAAAGGCGACGTTAATCGAAAATCAAGCCAAACATCGAAATAGTTTCGAATGGATTGCTTGTATAGTAAAACATCTGTATAATTTGCTTGGATTTTTTTTGCATTTGATTAAATGTTTAATACAAAAAATTCATTTTCCTCTCTATACATGAAAAACTTTTCGTGACGCTGTAATAAATTTATTTATGTATAAGATATAGTTTTTAAAAATGGCTTGCTCAAAGTTAAATTTATCCAATTATCCCACTGGACACTAGAAGGGACTTGAATATGCTATTCGTACAGAAATGTACACAATTCCATGCAAAATAGGCATTTATCATGGCTATTAATAAACAACAGGGGCAGAATTTTCAAAAAGTTGGTTTATGTTTAATATATGAGGAAATTATATTTACACATAGACAATTATACGGTGCTCTATTAAGGTGTAAGATCATAGACGGAATAAAAGTTCAATGCAATTTAGAGGAAATGGTAATTAGGAACATTGTTTTTGAATAGGAACTAAATTAAATTACATATTAAAATATGGAGATCAAGACTTGAAATTTATTTTTTTCTGCTTACAATATATTAAAATTAAATAGAACTGCATTATACAAGTAAGTTACAGTTTTACAATTTGAGCATTGTATAATGAACAATGTATAATGTGAACGATAGAGGTAGCACCCCCCCTGGTATTATTTAAAAAAAATTTCTGTGGAACAGATTCATATTTAGACTTTTACTAATAAGCATATTGCGTGATTTATTTCTTGGTTATTTCTTTATTCTTTGCAAAGATTTTTATCATTTTGCTTTATAAAAACATTTGATTAATGAACTCATTTAAAAGCATAATTTTAAAAAAATCGAGACACATTATTATTTAATTGAAGGGAAAATTTCGAATGCATTCCTTATAATGATTGGGTTAAAAACAAAGTGAGTTAGCCTTAAAAAAAACGAAGGAAAAAAAAAACATAGCTAACATTTATTTAGCAGGAGCATAATTGGAATATGTCAGATGTTATCTTCATTCATAACTGTCTTCTTTAACCTGTTAGACATTTGGCCCATCCCATATTTAATTTGAAGCGATTTCTAATCGAATCATAATTCTATTTTTGACTCGTGTTTTTTTTTTTTTTTCATTTCATATTTTATGAATGTCATTCAATTTCACAGTATGAAGGGGGGAAAACATTTATCCAGCTTTCAATTTTACTCTGGTTTAACTGAACCCAAAAGATGAATGTGGTGTTTTTAATTTGATAATGAATGAAAGAAAAAATAAATTTGCTTTTTTTAATTCACCTTTTTTTTCTTTCACACAATCCAGCTATTCTCTTTATTTAAAAGTATGTGATAAAAGACCTCAGATTGGAAGCTTTTTAAAAAAAGTTAAAGAGATTCACTTCCTTTTATCGCATTTGAGTAATTCTAAAAACTGCAGACGACGAAAATAATTTAATTTTTTAATCAGTTTATGGCAGCTGTGGAGAAAATACTTTTAGTAGCCGACTAAAATTCGGATCCATGATGGTGAAAAAGTGTGTAAATGAATATTTTTTGATATTTTATTCCATCTGAATAATATTAAACATATATAATCATATTAAGAATAGTATAAAAATGCAAATATATATATATTTAAATGCCATTTTTCAAGAAAACGGGAAGAAAAAAAAGACATTTTTTTTAAACATTCTTCTTTAATGGAAAATCTATAATAATAATATTTCACCTTTCACATAGCTAAAACATCTGTACAGACCTTAAACTAAGAATTTTTACTACGTTATTTTTATAGTTACTATTAATTTAATTGATAACCAGTGTTTTGTGTTAAAATTTTTCTACTCTGATGTATTTAAATATGAATAAATTAACTTTTGAATTGTATAAAAGATATTGTTGTATAAAAGCTATAGTTGTATACTTATAGTTACATAAAAGCAAAATATTACTATTGTAGTGTTTTTCTTAAAAGGAGAATGTTATGAAAATATGTCATTTTCTCTTCATTTATTTAACAAAAATTTTCATTTAAATATTTTTTTCTTTTTACAAGAATTTTGAAGAAAAATTATGCGTATATTCTAATTCAAGTGACTCTAAGAATCAAATTAACTATTCATTTATGCGCGTTTTCAAAGCCACGATTTGAACGTAGAAATATAACTTAAATTCATAAATCAGTTTTCGAATGCTTATTCTGGCAATATTTAATAGGTATGTTAAATTTTAACAATTGAATGCACATTTTCAATTGACAATATTTGTAAAAATCACTACATATACTAGCATCTCTGTATTATATTCATATTCCATCTTCCATAAGGCTCAGTTTCGATTTTTTTTTTTTAAATATGGATAAGAAATCAAAATATGATTTGTAAAATTATTCCAAAAAATGTATTTAGATATGCAAGTTATATTGAAAAGTGCAAAATATAGAGCTTATACGAGAAAAATATTTAATTCACAAACAGACTATAAAAAAAAGAAAATGTAAGAAAGCTGTGCATTTGAAAATCTGCTTTGTTCTTAAAACTAGAGCTAAGCAAATAAAGAAATAAATATTAAATTTTAGCTTTATTATGTAATACGCAAACTTTGATAAAAGAAAGTTTTATGTAAAATCGCATTGAGAAATATTTTTGGAAAAGGGTTTTATGACAAAACAGAAAAACTGAGAAACAAGTAGGTTAAACCAAATTTATTATTAGTTTTTTGTAAAAAAAATCACTGCCTTTTCTAAACACAGCTTTATATTTAAATATATAATTTTTTTTAGAGTTTTCTTATTTTATAAACTAAACATGAAAGCTCTAAAATTCTTTAAATTTGAGAATTACAAAGTTTATGTCTGTGATCCATCGCTTTTATTGTAGAATTTTTATTTGATGAAAATATTTATACTATATAAAGCTTATTATACTGCTATACTCCTATATTTCAGCATAATTAACTGCGCACAGGTTCTCTTTTTCAGATTTTGATAAAAAAATAGAACTCTCAATATATGCTTTTAACCCTTCATCTATTGACGGAACTTTAAGAACCGCTCACTTTAAAATTACAAAGAATAACCATTTTTACGAATATTCTGACGATACCTAGTATAAGAATACTATTTTTAATTCTACTCTTCCAGGATACTAGGCAGCACAGAGTTTTGTGATGAGTATTTTAGAAGGGAAGGCGAATAGTGCTAAGGCTACAAAGTACCCTACAAATTTCTGTTATATTCTTCAGGGTAAACTAACCCAAACTTAAACAAAGTTTGACCGCGAAATTTTATGTCGAGTAGGCATAAATATGAAAGCAGTTTCAATAAATATATCTTTTATTGTTTAAATAAGTATAAAGTCAATGTGCTCGTTACTGGAGCAATAAAAATAATAAGTTGAATGTTAAAAACATAGTTCACAGAAAAATAACATTACCAGACCTTGGTCAACCGATTCGAACCTTTCCTTCTATTGTCTAACATCTAATAGAACTGATCAAAACATCTTAAAAAAGCGAAGCAACAAACCAGTTGCATACGTCTAACATGTCTTCAGTCGAAGAGCTTAAACCACTTCTCACATTCCGTCTGAAACCCACGATCATATCTCAACAAACTTCGGTATCCTTAATACTTACACGAGCCAAGTATAAAAATAATTAAATTTGCATTGCAGTTGTTGCCAACCACAAATCACGAAACTCGCAAAAAGGTCAAGTTCGAATCCCTTTGTTCACTTGAGATAATGGCGCGGGATTGGAAAAATTTAAGGACACCATAAGAAATTCGGATCCTAAAATAAATTTCTGCGTGAATCTTTTCCAAATGTCTAACAATTTCAAAAATACAATCTGATAACAAAAAAGTATTTGAGATATTTTAAATCTTCTGAGCTTTGGTTTTGATTTCGATTTCATTTTAAAGCTTTTATCCGCTCTTAAATTGAATTAATTAAAAAACATTTTTTAACACAATCTTCCCTTTCAGGGTAAGAGAGAAATGTTTATTATATTCAATTTTCATTAATAAAATCATTTCTGCTTGATTATGTTTTGAGTTTTTTGAGTAGTTACATAGTTACTTAGAGAGTTACATAGTAGAGTTCTCACAGTTACTTAATTAGGAATGATTTCAAAATTAACTTTAGTTTTAAAAAATAGCTTATATATTTTAGAAGCTCTATCATTAATTTTTCTTCATGAAAAATTACCACGGCTAAAATTTTCTCAGGTTGCTATGAGAAACAATATTTGGAAGAGATGGAATGAGTATCTAAATAACCAAACCTCCACTGATACTGTTATTACACTTCCGAGTACAAGAATTCTGACTACAAGTATTGCAGATAAAGAATATTTCCATGATTCACCAAACTACATTACGTGTTGTAGTATAACATTACATTACTTTAAAGTCGCCCAACAAAACTCTAACTTGCTAAACTTACCTTACTAAAAACTGTAAGAAACTACATTTTTTGTAAAAACCTTGTCATTTTTAGCTTAAATTAGTATCACTTTTATGTTGTTCATAAATGTGATGCACATTTATGAACACATCTCAATACTTCACAGCATCACAATACTTTCAAAATGGTGTTTCAAAACCATTGTGAAAGTATTGTGTTATGATTAATCTAAATAGCTTGTCGTCATAACAAATGCTATCAATATTATGCAAAAATATTTTTTGAATTAAAAAAAAAGTTTTTAATCATAATCAATTAAAGTAGTGTTTTAATATAGAACATAAGTTGGAAAATAGCATATTAAAAAATTGGAGCATTACTGGATTTTAAGTTTTCGTTTTATGCCACTGCAAACTTTAAATGAGTTTTTCTTACCCTGTTTTAAAGGCAATATATAGTATTACAGCATCATGTAATACCAGCGAAGTGGGCGGGTAAATGTTAGTATTATATATACGTCTAACTATATGTAATTAAATAAAAATTTCTAAAGTTCTTTGCTTTTGGTTCATAGTTCAAAACGCATAAGACGGAATGTGCATAGTGTCCAATATAATGCCTACAATTTACAATGTATGATTAGTTTATAAGTATTAAACAAAGATATTAAAAGATGAATTTTTAATCAATGGAAAGTTTTATTTCTTACATTTCCCCCATTATTTAAAAAAAAATGGCACACATATTTTTATATAAAATAAATGTAATTGTTATCTGGTATAATATTCCTCTAATGATCTAAGTAACCACTTACTAAGAATCGCTGGGAAAAACGAAATTAATTGACATATCTGCTGTATTTATTGTTATTATTTTGTGTGTGTTCTAAATACCATCTGTATCTCTTTATTTCAATAATCGATTTTCACATCTTCATTTTACTTAAGATTTTCTTGCAAATATTTTTAATTAATTTATTATTCTTATGATTTTTTACTGTAAAATAAATATTTATTTTTATTTAAAAGATAATTTAATATAAGAGTATAAATCGATATTCTCATTAAAATACTGAACTAAAAAAGAGAGTATAAATGCGAGAAATGAAACAGAGCGGAAAAATTGTGGATCATATTTTCCCTAATATATTTATTAAACAGTGGAACTTTGGCTCATTTATATTAAATTGTTTCACAAAGTAATCAATGCATTCATTATTTGCCCTATATTTTTATTTATTTACCATTGCTCTTTTTTCAAGTTATTCATCAACATTAGAAGCAGAATTATTTTAAATTAGCTGGACGATATTTTTATTATTCCAGACATCAAAATGAGCAGACGATTTAGCATATAATATTACGATCGAATCGATGTGAAAGAAGAGAAATTTGCTTCAATGCGCAATTTAGATAAAACTCTCGCACGGCGCTTGGCGCGCATGCAGAACACAGCAATAAAAAAGAGATTATCATTTGTAGAAAATATTTTTATCGCTTTGACATTTTGAAAGAACGAAATAACAATGTACAGAATTGGCTGAAAGAAGATTTACATAAGTCAAGGCTTTGTGATTCATATTCTACCCTCCATTTAATACATGTATAGACTTGTTATGAAAATTATGCACGTTTCATTTAATTTTCATAATCGGAATACAATGATGTACAATTTTCTTTATAGTTTGAACTGAATTCGTTAGCTTCCTCTGATTTTTTTTCATCCACATTTTGACTTTTTCGCCATTTAAATAATTGTAGAATTACTTCAAGAATTTCTGATGCAAAAGAAAAATAATAAAATTCTAAAGCATTTTTTTCCTTGAAAATTGAATGCCCAGATTAATTTATGAATCAAATATAGAATGTTGCAATTTTACTGTTGTTTTTATATTTCTCTTTCGTTTTATTTTAACTTTATATAATAATTTTAATCGTTAGTTGCTATGATATCAGTTAATAAAATCGCTTTTTTCTGTACGTGCTTTTAGAATTTAATGAAACTTATTACAATATAATGCTTAAAAACATCCCATGCTTAAATAAAACTAAAATGGAATGATGGGTATTTTTAGTTGGCGTCTTCTCATAGACAATAATGAAATAGGATAAAAGATCTTATAGATAGCATCGGCAATCTGGATGCAGTTATCTTCGTATATGTCCTCACGCGGGCTGTTGCTAATGTGCTGCAATTTTGGCAGGCCCTGGCACTCCTTTCTTCATGAATAATTACAACAGTGTCGGAATGCGCAGAAAAGGATTACTTCTGTCTAACATTCACGTCAACCAAAAGGACTTTTCAGACGTACACGTTTGGAGCAATTTTTGGGCCAATTCGTGCAATTTTTACTCCGTTTCCATAGCAACAACTTTTTGCCAGTGAGCTGAAAAAGTTGGTTGAAATTCTAGCCAATGGAGTTCTTCGGCGCCCTACGTCATAACCAAGATGGCGGTCATGACGGTAGCTTCGCATCAGATATGGCGTATAATATTTTAATGGTGTACAATATTTTAACGTTGTATAATATTTTAAACAGAATGGTGCTAAATTTCTGTTTACACCCGTCAACAAAAGCGTGAGCGAAATAAAAGAAATAATATTGGATGGTCGTTTTCGAAGCAGAAAAATTGGCGAGTTATGTTTCAATGTGGAGAAAGAACGTGGCTGACGTCAGAGCATGAGGGTTTTTTTGCGGCAACCCTTCACCCTCATATTGGGGCAAAAAGTTGCACGAAAAATGTATGCGTGGTACGGCCTTAAGTTAGTCAGAAAAGTCAGCATACTTTCAAAAGTAAAATAAATTATTAACTAGTAATATTTTAATTCCAAGAAAAATATCATAAAATTTTAATACATTTAAAAAAATCTGAATTTTATTAATTTAACTCGAAAAAAACTTAGATTCACTCAAATATATATGTTCGATCAGTTTTCTCCTTATAAAATTTTATAGCTTTGGACTTAAAACTTAAAACGAATATCACAGACAGAAAATAATAATGAAACGAAAACATGATTTTTCATCTACCTTAATAAATAAAAGCAAAGAAGATGGATACAAAACTACATTAGTTAATACTAATAAATTTGCAGAAAAGTTAGATGCAGTATATTTTATGTGCATTTATATGCATAAAATAAATATTTAACCAAGAATATTCTCAAATACATCATTTAATAATACTATTCGTATAATAGAAAAAAATCTAGTTTGGTTAGCTTTGATTAATGTCGTTCTAAAATCGAGTGTGAGAAGGATGTTATAGGTCTGGTTCATACAGCTGTGTGAGGCAGACACGTCTTAAATAGTTCTTTAATTATTTCTACTTTCTCTCCATTCTGTGAGATTTCAGGGTTTAGTTAAATTTAAGACGAGGTAGTGTAAATGTTTCTCTTTAGCTGAAATTCCAGTCCCCAGTTTTCGTGAAAGCATCCCTCTACTAGTTTTTGTGGCATACAAACTAAAAGAGAGAAAAAACTGGCACAGGAGAAAGTCTGCAAAGTCACAGACGAATACAGCCAATGACTAACCAACAAGTGAGTAGCTCTTATTTAAAGCAACAGATAACTTCTAAGGCGTGTGTTAGATTAGGTTGTGCAGCTACAGTGGAGAGCAATCCTACTTTTTTAACCAGGAAAGCTCGAATTTACTTAGCAAGGGTTTCTAGCAGTGAAACTAGTCTTCCTGAAGGATCACCACTTCGACAAACTCAAACTGGTTGGGTAACTTTATTTAAAAACAAAAAAAAAATGGCTTTTTTGAACTTGGATTGATAACTGGTGCTTGTGAGATAAGTCCCAGTATTTTTATGTAATTAAATATCTATTCTTATGCAAGAAATTTTGGTATTAAGAAAAACACCAAATCTTCAACGATTGTGACGACAAAAAGTTGTTGTTTTTATTGGATATTCAATTGTTAACAAGAACCCTTTTATGAGATAAATGTGTAATACTGCCTCTAATTCATACAGGTTTTACAGGCCATCAAGAGCGCCAACTAAAACAAAATTCATTTCTGAATATTGTTTTTCTGAGCCAAAAGTCATATCTCATAGTTTTGATGATAATAGTGCTCAATGCTGTATTCTTCGCCTGGACTCGCTAGGACCTCATTTGGACTGCAAACATTTTCCTTTGTGGGAAGAATCGAGTTTCAAGTTATATTGAATTGATGAATGAATACAAGAATGGAGAGAGAGAGAGAGAAAAATCTATACGAAATCCTGAATCCTGCATACACCAATAGAGAACTACTCAAGCTAGTGGCTCATTTATTATTGTCAGCGGTGTATGTAGTTGGCATGAACCTCTGATAAGTTTACTAACGACTTTGATAATTGACCAGTACGTAAACATTCTTCCCGATTACGTACACCATTTATGTCCTCCATTTGTGTCCTGTCCACCATTTATGTTCATTATGTTCCGACAGGCTCGAGTTATTAAAATAGAACAATGTGACACCGCGTACTCCCGAAGTTGCTACCTAATGCTCTCTGGAGCAAACTTTTGAATTCAACGACCTCCATTGACCATCTAACTACCGATACATGAAAATGTTTGAGAATACATCAGGTGGCTTGAAACATACTGTACAAAAGATATCTCCAATATCTTGAACCACCATAGAGTTTTTAAATACCTTGAAAAAGTACCTCTCATGAGCTAAATTGCCACTAGAATACTATCATAAGTTACTGAAGATCATACGACGTCATGTAGTGGCAATCTCGAGGCAGATTTATCCTTTTGAGACTCGAGATAAATGAAATAGAGTTAATATTTTGCTTATTTTTATTATTATGCACAAACAATTTCTACAAATGATTTCTTTAAAAAAAATCAATTAATTTTTTAAAATTTTGTTACTTATTTTAATGGAGGTTGAAGTCATAAGCATAACGAAATAATCACAAATTTACACAAAAGCATTTATACTCAAAACTTTATTATTTTTATCAAAGTGAAAATAATTAATAATAATAAAATTATTGCACAAATAATTACTAACAAAGCTGAAAAAGTTAATTACTTCCTAATCTGAGTTGGTAAATGTTAATTACAAGTAATTAGTAAAATTTAAGTGTCAAATTGACGTCAAACTCCATGAAAAGCTTCAAAACAATTTCTGTTAACAGGTATAGACAAAAAAAAAATATTTGACAAGCTGTACAACACAAGATTTAGATTTTTAGTTGTTGTTTTTTGTGCTAAAAGCGGTATTTCTACAATATGCAGAGTACGTGAAAACAATAAGCTTTGGCATATTTTGTACTTTTTTTGTCCAAAAAGGGAGAGGTGGTCACGGTAATCGATTTTTGAGGTGGGAGAGGTAAAACTGAGTTAATAGTTCCTCGTCATCTGATTGAATAAAGCTGGGAGTTTTTGTTCTATCAGCAATTAGTAAAGTTTCGCAATACTTATTATAAAGATAAAAGATTGTCATCCAGAAAATCGCGTTAAACTCAACAAATTTGCATTGCAGTCAGGATTTTGCAGCTGTCATATCTATCGTGAAATATTACCTTCTCTGCTTAGTTTGTTTTCCTTAGCTAATTGTTTTTTATAGATAATTGTTTTATGAACCATATTGAACATTACCCTTACTTTTAAATTTAATTCTGGACGTTTGACTATAAATTTCTTTTCTTTTTAGACTAGTCCATGCAAGTATCTGGAGCATCATTAAAATGATTTGAGGAAATCAGATAAATTAGTTCTTTGTCCATTGACTTCTCGACGACTATTTTTATCATTTCTCATAAACACGTTATTTGTTGAACTTTTACTTTCTTCGTCTGCTATTAAATGTGGTTTACCTCATTAAAATTATATTTTTCATCGTTTTCAGTACAGTAGCTATTTTGTTTCAGTATATTATTTAGACTAGCGTAACTGCTGTAAAATACCTATAAAAATACAGTGAAAAATGTATCACAAAGTGCCAGACTTTACCAACCGTACAAAAGAATTTTTCAGTTTTGAAGGGAAATGTTCCTTTACCTAGGTAGGTAACAAACTCTAATACAATTTCAAATTTATCTCTGCATTTACAAAATATTTTAAGCTTGCTGGATTAGATTTTTATTTATTTATCAAGGGACTAGCCATTGACCATCAGGTCATTATACAAAGAGAATTCGAACTCTTACAACCCAATCCAGATTCTTAAGTGCAGATCACACATCTAAATGAGCAGCGTCGTCGACTTGCCCAGAATCACACAAAACACATAAAGGTGAGTCAATAAAATTAAAACGAAACAAATGAGCCCATGTCCAGTCAATAGTAACTCTCAGCAGTAGCACCAGGGGAGAGGGAGACACAATGAGGTTTTAGTAACATCATCTGAGGTTTGTTTTTCATAGCACTGGGAACTGCACTTCGAAAGCTTTTTTAATAGATCCTATTACTTCCAGGTTTAGCAGAGAGGTCTTTGGAACACCTTTGGAGAATATCCGTGCCTCTTTTTACCAATAGTTCCACCGTCTCATTTCTCCAAAGATCACAATGAGAGGGCACCCATTGGAAAGCAACATGTGTCTGAATTCTGCTTATTAGCTCTATAGAGCTCTAGACTTGGGAACTTAGCTTTGTTGTTTTTTTTTGGGGGGGGGAGTACTTGTCAAGGCCTAAAATGCAGAACTTCAGTTGGATACAATTACAGCCTTATCAGAAGGGGAGAGATGGGGGGAAAGCTGCAGAAGGGCTACATGGATATCCTCGACTTCATTGCCATAGTGGATCACATGAGAACCAACATATAGGTAAACGCAATATAGGTTACAGAAAATGCCAGCACCAACTCCCTGGTTGAAGTACAAAAGGGAACCTTCAATATAAATATGCAGCTACTCATCAGGAGGACAACACGTATTAATGGTTTCCAATGCGATGGCACGAAGAGCAGTTGGGGAAAGGTCGTTTTTCCACACGTTAAATGATTCCTGGTAGATAACCTGGTAGAAATTGATTTAGATATGCGTTCCCTTTGGAAGATATGTTGTCTTCATGTGGTGGTGGTGTGATGGTTTTTCACTAAAGAACCAACTTCCTGCTAAGAAACTAATGATTTTCTTATGGTCACTTAGTTTCTAGTGTAAAAATATCTAGAACAAGACAACTCTGATACTGAAGTTCGAAGGCAAGTCAACCTTTGAATTCCCTTTGGTCAAGCCTGCAGAAAAGAAACATGAACAGTTCTCATGCCAACCTTCGTTGGCATGAGAACTGTTCATGTTATAGGAACTATTCATGGTTATAGGATCAAAGATTGAAGCTTTTATTTTTGCTGACGTGATATCGCCAGATGTTATATATAATATATATCAGTGTAAATGTGTATTTTTTAATTCTGTCAGAAATTATTTTGGATTTTACTTCATTCCACTTGTTTTCTTAAAAAAATCTGTTCTTTTCGATAGGCTCGCCCCCCCCCAGGGGGCGTGACTCACAGTTTGAGAAACGCTGTATTACAGTGGTGTTAATCTATAGTATTGAACAAATTATCATATACACTTTCGTCCCACTAATATCAGATGAGATTACTAATGTGGTCCTGGCTTGCTTGCTTGGGGAAATATTATGATGAATTAATGAATAGCTCTCATCATTTTCGACATAGATTTACTTATCAGATATTGTTATTGTAAACATTTTATCCTCCCTCCAAAATATATTTCGCTTTTGTTTCGGCTTCTACCAACATTATTGAAACAGAAAAGAAAACTCATATGACAAGCTCTTACAATTACAGCTGCAAATACTCAAGTAACACCAAAGTCATGATTGCAGGGATAACGAAATACAGAGTCCTACAAACACCATTAATAAAATATAACAAATATTTTTACTGTTTTACAGTTATATAAATATTAAGAAAAATATATATTTGTATATTCATGCAATTAAAAATATATTGATAATTACGTTTTTACGATAGAAGAAAGGTGGCGTATATACATTGTATTTGTAAACAAAACTAGACTTACCAGCTGGAGGCAAAACATGGATTGCAACCACCGTTTTTTGATATAAAGTGATACTTTCCACAAACCCACTCAATCGTTTGATTAGGGCTTTTCTTGCATACGAGATTTCCAAAAGTAGAAACGTATACGAATATCTAACCCATGTGGTCTTGATCTTAAAGGGACACTTTAAATATAAACAATCTATAGTTGTTAGTTGAAAAAGTCTTTAACACATCTCTCCTAATGCTTTTTTAAATCTTACATGCCACAATAAAATGTATAGCAACAGAAAACTTAAAACTAAAGTATCCATTTTAATGTATGTCCAGTCAAAATAGGTTAAGCAGTATTAAAGAAATATACCAACACTATAGTGCACAAGGATGTTCTCTAAGTATCTCTTACAGTATACTATATTTTGGCTACCTCCATATAGTGTTAAAATTATGGAAGTTTTCTGATTTTTCTTTCGTAACACGTTGGACGTTTCGAAAGCTAGTTGCCTCACTTTTTTTAAAGGGAAAATGACACAATAGGTAAAAGCCAATCGTCATAACAAACCACATGTGTTGCTGGTTCAGCATGACACATGCGCTGAGTGTTGAGAAAAAAGAACAGCAGTAGATAGGTGAGCCTGAGGTTCTTCGAGTACGTATAACGATGATATGATGATGGAAGACCAACCTGTGACGACAAAGGGGTTGTAAATGGAAGGGTATGCTGTTGTCCAGTATGAATGAGTAACCTTTAACTGCCGTTTATATCCGTCTTGCTCAACTTGTGCGTTGAGTATCCCTGACGAATATATAATATATATATATATATGCCTTTCTGAAATATTATTATTTTCTTTGTGATACTAACGATAAAATTTCCGAAGGATTTGAAATGCAATAAAATGATTTTGACAGTTTTTGCGAAGAATTTGCATAGTTCAGAGAAAAACTTGCTTATGTGTGTGTGCATGACTTTTCCTTTCCTTCAATATACCGCATAAGCGCGCCTACGTGAAAAACTGTGGCACTAGAAAGGAATTGAGTAACTTTTAATCGGCATATAAGTGGTTAAATGGGAATGCATGCGTCATCCATGAACACCTAAAAATTGTTATTGGTGAAGATGTATTGGCTTAAATGTTTGGATGTTCAGTGAAGGAAAACATAGTGTGAAAAATGAAGGTCGAAGTGGGCATCCCTACTCATCCACGAACGAAAACAATATTGCTTCATCGAACCCTACATTGAAAGACGCACAATTTGGACATAACCCAAAAAGCAATTCCAAAGTGGAGCAGGACGTTCAAAAATTCCTTACACCATAGGATACCGATTTATATCAGAGTGATTTCTTCAAATTGATTACACTCTGTAACCAATAGCTCATTGTAGAAAGCTATGTTGATTAATAGAGAATAGCTCATTAACCCATGTTGTATTTATTTTTGGTAATAAAAGCTCCGTGTGAAAAAAAAATGATGAAATTTACAGTCGAAACGTCTTTCTTGCTTTTGAATCATAAATTTCATTAAAAAGTCCTCCATGTACGCATCTTTGTTGATACGTTTTGTCTTTAAAATTGTGCACTAAAATCTTTATATAATGCCAGTTTTTGTAACCAATATCGGAAGTGAATTTATCAGATTATCTTTCAAAAAATTGCACTAGAGCGGGCTCCTACTCATTAACTCTCTTTTGTTCTACAGTATACCTCATTCTTAAAATGATCATGAACCTGCTTTCTGGTGAAAAGAAGTCAATGAACGCTCGTTTCAGCAAAATGAAGACAATGGCATATTTTCTAGTAAAATGAAAACAAGGTATCTGTTATTGTAAAGCAAAGGTTATCAAACCACATTTTCTAATCAAATAAAATCCGAGAAACCCTTTTTTAGCGAATAGAAGTATACAAATATATTTCTAAGAAACTAAAGGTAAAGATCTTTTCTTGTTTAAAAATCGACCTTTCCTTATAATGTAAAAGACTTTTAACTCATTGTCAGCTAGGTTAAACCTATGGAATCCTTTATTTTATAAAGTTCAAGAATCCCATTTGACACTTCTTGGAAATTTTAAGGCCACGAAAAATTTTCTAATTACTTTAATTGAAATCGTATCCTTTATGCAAATTAATGTATGCTTAGAAAAACTCACGTATCCCTTTTCAACTTAGAAAGGGCCGCGGTGGCCGAGTGGTCTAGGCATCGGATCATGGCTAGCGTGTTATGAGTTCGATCCTAGTACCCCTGAAGATCCGCCGTGTAGGGGAGCGATGCACGGTAAATCTGTCGAGAGCTCAAACGTCCTCCCGTTGGTGTGGTGTGGTAGTTAGGACAGGGGGTGCCAGTCCAGGTGTCGTCCACGTCACTTGACCATGGTTCAAAATTACGCGAACCGTCGAAAAAAGCCCGCGTGTTGCTAATCAGTGCGACGTTAATATTCTCTCATTCAATTTAGAAAAGGCTCGAACTCCTGTTAAATTTTTTTAAAATAAGTAAAACAATTCAAACAAAGAAGACTTCTATTTCAATGTGCGATTATTACAATAAAGTATATCAGTACGGTAATTAATTTATATATAATTCTTTCTTATTATGTTAAATAATAACATTGGTAAGACATAGACAATTTCAAGTTATATTATTCTTTTAAAGACTTCCCAGTATGAGATAAGAAACACATTTAAGGAATAAAAAACAAATAAATTCCCGTTTTTGAACTATTAGACCAACAGATTTTTAATTTGAAAGCGTGCTCTTTTTTGTGTAGAGATTCACTAAGGTACAATAAGAAGCTTAATGATATGACTTATAGATATCAGTTAACTAAAAAAATAGTATACATTCGTGCAATATCATGAAATATCCAGCGAATTCAACGGGTAACGGTAGTTCATTATATAAGTACAGGGAATCATTTTAATTATTCATATTTACATACTCGAAATTCTTTCTAATTATTTAAATTCCATTAATTCTTTCCAAAGATCCCAAAGCCTTGCTTGCCCCTTATGTTTATATAATGTTTGCAATAATATTATGAGTGCACTTAAGTTTGTTAAGAGTATTTGTGTTAAAAGTTAAAAGACTATTTAAGGAGACAAGTTTATTTCAAGCAAGATAAGATCAATTTTCGCGATAATCTTATCAGTTTAGATTCTGCCAATTTTTAACAAATTGATTTCTTAAACACAAACGAATTTAATATAGATGTTATAAAAACACCAAAAATGCAACTTAATATTGCTTAGCATATACTGAGCTCAACCCTATAACTGGTTTGCCCGTACACCGTACGGGTTACCGAAATATGGCCACAACTTGTTTGCCTGTATGCTGTACGGGCGCCAATGTTTTCTTTCTTCTTTCTTTGATTTGCACGCATTTTTCATTTTTATTATGAGGTTATTGGTGCTAGTGTTTTTAAGAGATGTAGTTTGAATATGGTACTGAAATACTTCTCATTGGATTTTCTGTGTGGTGATGGCGGGAATATTTCATTTAAGGCAGGAAACAAGGTTCTTCAAAATATTCAATAAAAAACAGAGATTGGCAAGGCAATGTGTATTTGTTGCCTGAGAAAGAACAAAAAAGGAAAGATAATCCACAAAAAGCCGATATTATCTCTCTGTCCCCATTACAATTTAAGAATTAGTCTTACACCATGCTCCTTACTGTGTGCATATATCTATGCGCATACATACAAAATCCTCAATCGTTTGAAAAACGGATACGATCATGAAATTTTCCTGTTAGTATGAAAGAAAATTTTTAGTATTTTTGAATCATTCTTTATAGCATGCAGTGTACTTATAAAGAGCAAACTCTTAGGGCACACAATTATAAAACAGAAAATAATTTTAAAATTTGATAATTAAAATAAAATTTTCATCCATTTTCGCGTTCTGTTAAGTATTATTCTTAGTTATACGCAATAAGAACATGTACTCTTCTTTGGAACGTTTTGGGCAAAAAAAATTAACTCCTTAAGGGGAGGACAGAACTCGCGACCCACCGTTCCGTAAGCACGTAACATACCGCTAGACCAAAATAATCACTTCAGTTTGGAGGTTGCTACTGTGGCTAACATAGAAGATACCGTTGCACACTTCCCCACTAGTGAATCAGTGGATAGGCGAACGAACGTTATAGTTGTTATTGCAAGGGGTCAGTTGATTTTATTAATTGGAGGAGTTGCGTCAAGTGAGTTAGACGACTTTTTTAGCAGTGTCAAGTGATTCTGACGAGTTTTTGGTTGCTCTTTTTGTGGATAGATGGCACCACAATAGTTTAGAAGGTTTCTTAGCTCAGCCAAGATCACCAATGATGTGGCTCACTTATTGGAGGACAAAACCCGTGACCTTCCATTCCGTAAGCACGTAACATACCGCTAGACCAAAATGATCACTTCAGTCCGGAGGCTGTTAATGTGGCTAATATAGAACATACCACTATAGGTTAATCAAAATTTGCAACATTGAGTTGAGCAAATGTATCCAATTGATAGAGGTGAATGATGATAACTGCACTAATGCAGCATTTCTCAAACTGTGGGGCGTAATAAATTACAAGGGGTGCACGAGCATATCAAAATGTCAAAAATAAAGGATTTAAAAAACATTAATTTACTGAAAGAAAAAGCCCCCCCAAAAATTTTGATAATAAAACACATATTTACACTGGTGTATCAGTACTGCACACAATGTACTTCACCATTAATTTATCAATACTAAGTTAAGAACAAGTTTAAAACGTATTAGTGACTTCATGGGCTTGTCATTTAAAAAATTATATCAAAATTGTATTCTTTACTTGATAATTTTTACGGTTTATTACAAAGTCTTATCTCAGCTTTAGCATCAAAGTTTTTATTATTGTATTCAATACATTGTTATTGCTTGGAGGGGTGCGATGAAAATTATGATAGAAAATTGGGTCGCAAATAGTAAAAGCTTGAGAAGCACTGCACTAATGTCAAACAACAAAGTTGAAATGATTAACATCTTATCACTGCTAAAAGCCCCTTTGATACTTCAGTACAAGAGGTAGTACGAATTTCAATTGCAAACACGGAAATGGCAATAAATCCGTTAAGCGGTCAATTTTTTTGCCCAAAATGTTCCAAAAAAAGGCACATTTTTTATTGAATGTAATTAGCATAATACTTAACAGAATACGAACGTGGAGGAGTTTTATTTTAATTTTGAGTTTTCAAGTGTGAACACTATTTTTGAAGTGAAAACTTCTTAGCGGCGTTGGGCACTTTTTGGTAGGGGGAAATCTTATGGGTTCGTGTCACCGACGTGCTCTGACTGGCGCACGCGCAGTGTGCTGTTCCGCCTTAGACACTTTTTGGATGGGTGAAATCTTGTGCGTTTGCCTCACCGACATGTTCATTGCAGTTTTTCTGTAGCTATGCAGCTGACGTACAGTGCTGTGTATATCTTATAAGTGAAATTGAATGGATTTAGTGAAAAGTTCAATGTGTATATGCTGTGCATTGCTCGTTGCGATTCCGAGAATGGGCAATACATATTAATGGTTGCCGTTTATATTTCACATGGAAAATCTATGAGACACTACAACAATTTTTATTCGAAAATTTGATGATTTATACAAAAGAAGGTTCTGAAATACTCGGAAAAAGATTTGACGGAAAATATATGATAATGTACCGATCATTTTAAGTGGAGACTTTAGTATTAACTTTGCAGATGATAAAAATCTACCACTAATTGAATTTCTAAATGAAACACTTAATTTAAATATGTCCAATGATCGAAAACTCAGTACTACAAAATATAAAACGACGATCGATGTGGTTTTAACACACACACACGCGATACTTAGATAAATTTGAATCAAACATTTTCCTTTCTTACTTTAGTTACCATAAGCCTATTATATCTTTTTAGAACAAATGAAATAATTGAAAGTACAAAAAGTCTAAGTATTGTTGAAATTAATGATGACAATGATGCAAACAATTAAAATGTTAAAAATAAAGTACATTGAAATTTAAGTAAATACAAATACTATCCATAAATAATGATTGTATATTAATTGTTATTTCAATTGAATTATATTTATATTTTGTCATGATCTTTTGTACAGCCCGTAATATATTTGAATAATAAAAAACCATACAAACATGTGTGCATTTAGTTGTTGCTCGGAGTGTCAATAGATGTGAAAACCAGATTGATGTTGATAATTTTAATTCAAACATTATGAAGTTTCAAATTTTAATACTAAAAGTTCTAAGTTTTCACTTTTATAGGCAGTCTCTATATATAACTGCCAATTTTTTATTGTATAATTGTGGAACTTAAAACCCCTAAGTGTTTCTTTTTTTATAAGTAAACCCTGTATACTATGAAGAATGTTTCATATATCATAAAAGAATTTCTCCCATACTAACAAGAAATTTCATGTTCGTATCCTTTTTTCAAACTGTTGCGAAGTTTGCTTGTATGTGCTTGTACATACGCAAAGACGATTTGAAGAATGGTCTGACATTGCAATGGGAACAGAAATTGTGGTGAATACTGCTGCTTATGTGTGGTGTTATAAAATAATAATAATAATATTCTGGAGTCCTAGAATTTCCTTTTCCTGGATTTATTGGTAACAATAGAAATAATATCAGCTTTTTTTAATTACCTTTTCATTTTCATTTCTTCTCGAGCAACAAATTGCACTTTACCTTGCCAAACCCTGCAATAAATCTTTTTCGCATATTTTCAATTATCAAAATTCCTGCCTTCAATGAATAATTAACACCTTCACAACAAAGAAAATCTCGGATGAGAAGTATTTCAGTACCTAGGGCAAACTACATCTACTAAAAATACCAGCACTAATAATTTCACTATAAGAATTAAAAATATGTGCAATTAAAGATAGAAAGAAAAAAATATCAGTGCCTGTGTACGAGTAACTCCACCATATCAGAAAGTATAACAACAATATTTTTTCAATGATATATATATGCACCCTGTATATATATACTATACAGGGTGTCCAGCCTTAATGTGACCCAATAGCTAATTCCCGAACCGTTTGGTTTAGATATGCACTTCCAATTTGAAAAATGTTTTAAAACAGGTAAAGAATGTTTTATGTGCCTTTCAAACCAAACCCATTTACAAAAAAATTACAAAAACTAAATTTTTATACGGTCCCCAGGTCCTATCACTTATATTTAGAAAAAGATGCAGTACACAAAAACAAAGTAAGCACAAAAAGTTTCATTTTATTACGATAAAAACTGGCTGAGTTATGGAACTTTTAAAATCATACATTTTATCCATTTTCTAAGCTTATTTTCAAGAAGCTAGTAAGGGGCCGTCTCCAAAGGGAAATTAGTTGGAACTCTGCCAGGAAACTTTCGCTCTTGCATGTTACTTTTATGTAAATCGTTTTTAAATTTAAAAGCATACGTTAATATTACAATAATTGAGTGCTTAAGAAATAAAACTTATTCTGTGTACGTGTAAAACATAGAAAAAATAAAATATTTTGGACGAAGAAAGTATTTCAAAAGCAGTTCCAAAAAAATAAACTTATATGCGGCGGCTTCTGTCTGATTCTGCGTTTTTGCTGATTATGACGAACGTTAAAAATCTGTTGTGCAGTCCCTTGCAATTGCATACACAGTCGTATTCTAATATTACGAATTCTAGTACGAGAGAACGAGATGTATACAAATGAAGAATACTGCGAAATGGTACTGTTTTATGGACAGTCTGTTTTATGGCAGGCTGTTTTATGTTTTATGGTACTGTTTTATGGCGCAAGACTTTATGACATTAAATTTCCCACTCGAAGACATCATCTTATTGTACAATTGCCCATGCTGTTCAACGCTTGTACAAAACTGGGAGTTGTCATAGACTTATTCCCTTGTCTCGTGCCACACCTCGTGCCTTCACCATTATTTAAGTTAATTTGGTCATTCTGATATAATAAAGCCCCTGATTCATGATTGGAGCATCATTCCACATTATGCTATAATTTGAACGGCAAATCCTGTATTATTTTGCTGCTATTTGTTAAAACAAGCTGTTTTAATCTTTTCGGTACAAGTTGTATTTCTTTAATTTAATTTTTATTGTTTGCCATACAGCAATACAAATTGTAAATCTATGATGTTTACTACGATGTTTTAATATTATTATGATGTTTTCTCTTGCTCTTCCTGTGGATAGTGAATTACTGTTCTCTAAACTCAATTTATATACGACCCCCTTTTCTGACCAACTCGGATGCTTCAAATTTATGTTGGCATAACTCAGTCAGTTTTTATCGGAATAAAATGAAACATTTTGTGTTTACTTTGTTTTTGTGTACTGCATCTTTTTCTAAATATAAGTGATAGGACCTGGGGACCGTATATAAATTTAGTTTTGGTAATTTTTTTGTAAATGGGTTTTTTTGTTCGAAAAGCACGTAAAAACATTCTTAACCATTTTTAAAACATTTTTCAAATTGGAAGTGCATATCTAAACTGAATGGTTCGAGAATCAGCTATTGGGTCACATTAAGGCTGGACACCCTGTATATATATATATATATATAATCGAAAACTCTAACTCTATTAAAATAATCACCACTGAAAGCTGGCTACAACCGATTTGCCAGTAAGATGTACGGGCAAACCATTTAAGGGCGTTAAAAAGGCTTTCTATTATATCTGTAGCGTGCTTATGCAATTAAATTCTTCAACAACTTTACTAACTGTAGTTACGTATCAAGCTCTTACATGATATCATAACTTAAACGAATTATCAGCTTCGATTTTTTTTTAAATTTCTGATTGCATATTTTCTTTTTGTAATTAGAGATTTCAGAAAATAATTTCTCTTTTCTAAGTGCTATAAGACTCAACGCGAAGTCCCGATGGGACTAATTAATCGCATCAAACGAAGAATTACATTCTAAAAAAATGTTTTTACAAAATTATTTCAAAGTCTTTTTAAGTTTTTATAGCATTTATTCTCTTGAAACTTGGTTCAGATCTTTATTTGCATTTCCATCCTTTAAAAACTGATTTAATCTCTCATAAAATGATGTTATTTTATTTTTTTAGTACTAGCACTTTTTTTAATAATTATATAATTCAAATATAATTATTGAGCAAGTTTTGAACAACCCTTCGTATAACTACATTAGATTTATATTTCTGTATGTGACGGATCTGTACGGTTCTTCACTAATCCTCTAAGTATATCTTTCAAATTTTATTTATTTCAACCAATCTCCACCGGGAGCCAAAGCGTGATTTATGCAAATGAGATATTTTATATAAGTTCAGGTTTCGCGAGTTAACGAGGGGGAGAATGAAATGAAATGAGAAAGAGTTGTAAAGTGAAGAAGTAGATTTTTAAAGTAAAGTGAATCGAAGCATCGGAAAATCAACTCGCAGTCGTTGACAAATTTAGTCTGTAGAAAAGCTACAAACCTGAAAATCTGAAGATTGAATTCGTAAATTCAAGAGCATATATCAGCCATTATCCGATCCATCCAGAATCACAGTGTATTACAAGACGGAACTGCTTAAAGATAATAATCAGGTTAGTGACTTAGAAACTATAAATACGTGTACGTGTGTTAGTTGTAATTGTATGCGCTGATCTTTCGTGGATTCAGTTCAGATTCCGTAGTTCCGCTAATAGTTACCCCTTCTCATTCTCCGCTGTGTTTTATTGTTCTTAAATTTGAATAGTGTATATATAACCTACCTTGATTAAGAGGTATCAATAAATATTGTGATTTGTAAAGATGTCTTTTGAATTCCTTAACCCGCCCACACATCCAGAAACGAGTAACACTAGACGGGGGGATGATAATCTTAGGGGAGGTTATGTACCACGACATGTATACCAAAAATAAAGTACTTAAAATTGTTTAAAAGTATGAAAGAAAAATAATGGCTTTTCTGCAAATTGCTAGAATATGTATACAATAGAACGTCGTTTATCCGAATCAATTGGGACCGGACACCATTTGGATACGCGATTTTTCCGATAACCGAAAGCGACCCATGCAGTATATGATACTGGACACTATACAAATATTGAATATCATCACATGCGGGAAACATGCTTGAAGAAAAAGTGAAATAAGTGCAAAACGTCACAATTTTACCTTGATTGTGAAAAATAATCACTTAATTTTCTCTGTACCATTGGACACCTTCGTTTTTCCACTGCACGGTCTCTGATTCATTTGAGCAGCAGTAATTGAGTAAGACAGTACTCTCATAGTTGTTCGTACCACTCCATAGCTGTTTCTAACGCAAAAAACAGGTCAACATTTTATGGACTCTTGCTACTTTCGTTGTTGCTGTTGTTGTCCTCATCTTCATCCGTTTCATCGTCGACAGGGTCGGATTCTTCTTGCATGGAAGTCACTATATAATCATTATTTAACATTTGAAATCCACAGTCTTCTGAATGGCATGTTATCCAGGTTATACATCAACAAAACTCAACAAAAGAACACATATACACACCCTCACAAAATTACCTAATAATCCGAGCAGATGTTTACAAAATCACACAACTGAAATTCCCCAAATATCCAACACTTAGGTTTTTCGGTCACTTTTGGCCTCACAGGAAACAAATGTTTAGCATTGCACTTTTCGAAAACGTATCCGGACTTTGGTTCACATATTTGACGCTCCGGATAATAAACGTTCGGATAAACGACGTTCTACTGTATATACATAAATTAATTCGGAATTTGTATGTGTTTGAATGCAATCCTTTTAGGAGACTAAATATCTTATGTGCTATTTTAAACATCCAGTAATAATTTAGACATGATTAACTAGGATTTGCTTCTAGAAAACTTATTTGATGCTCTTTTTATACAGGGTGTAGTCGTATTCCACCAACAAATTCAAGGGCGGGATAGTAAACTGCATGGGGACAACAAATTGACATAGAACGGGGTAACAAACCACATTTAGCCGGAGTAACTCTGAAAAACAGTTATGAAGGTTATGATGTCTTGCATAATGAAAAGAGGCAATAAGGGGTACGAGTCACATTTATCATATGTAAAGCAAGTTTACAGTTTACAATGCGAACAATGCATCACAGGAATGCATCGATAAATTGCTGTTACAGGAATTGTTTGAAGATGCGAGTGCGTAAGTTAGAGTACAGCCTACATTGACGGACGAAGGATTGTCGGATGCCTTCAAACAAACCTTGGATCCTGGCGATATCATCTGAAGTGACGAGGATCTGTTGTGAGAATCTATACGCATCCTTATACTAACCCTCTAGGGAAATCTTTGGGGCCATCAAAATTTATGAATCTTCTCCTAAGAAAAAAGCGTGATATGCAAATTAAGCTTATTATATATAGTTCTAGTTCGCGAGTTAAAAAAGGTTAGTGAATTGTAAAGTGAAGAATGATAGATAGAGAGTAGAAAGTTAGAAGGTTAGTTAACTAAAAGTGACAAGTGAAATACAAGGTAAAAAATACGGCATAAGGTTAGAAAGGTCTTGTGAGAGATTAAAGATAGGAAGTTGATATTGATAAAGAAATTGAAAGATTAAGCTGTAATTGATTAGAAGACTGCCTACAGTTCAGGTATTGTCACCTTCATATTACGTTTGATATTTAAAGAATTAAAGAGGTTAAGCGGCCTTTAGCTACACATCTACCGTGTAAAGTAATATTCAGATAGAAGAAATATTATTGTAAAGTAGTTTATTAGATGTATTCTCCCAAAACGTGACTTTTGTTCCCTCCCTCTGTTGACTGTTTGGAACATCTTATTTTTCATGTTGCTTTGAATTGTGTTTGAGTCGATTAAAGTGCTAAGCAAAATAATTGAAATTTATCATGTCAAATAATTATTCACTTCTTCCAACACCTTTAGCTGGGTCACAGGGTAAACGGGAAGCAGGTTTATTACACTGTGACTTGAGTTCCTCTACTATAGCCACAAGTGTCTCATTCGTAAGAGATTTCAGGTGGGCCCAGAAGATGAAATCTATAGGAAATTGATTTCCGTGTATCGTGGAAGCTAAGAAACAAGTTCCTCGAGTCCAATCCGCCTCCCGGGATATGTTGGTGGTCAGGCACCGCAATTTGAAAAATGTGCTGGTGCTATATCATTCGTGCACCACACATTCTGGAGTACAGTGGCCGGTACTCCCTGCAGCAACTCCGGATGGATGTACTGTGGCAAAACAAAGTAATTTGTGTCTTTGAGGTATTCGAAAAGTATATGTATATCTCCGCATTCAATTAAGCACTCCCTCGTCTGAATTATCGTCCTCCCAAGGGCTACAATTATTGCGATTTTCACTGACTAAACATGGTTTGCGACCCCATGTTCTGTTGTGATTTGTTTCCATGTGGCCTAATATCACCCTTCCTAGCTTGTTGGTAGAATTCAGACATCACCCTATATAATTGTAATAACCCTACTTCCAGTCTACCCTGTGACCCAGCTAAAGGTGTGGAAGGAAATGGAAGATTATTTGGCATGATAATTTCCAATTATTTTATTTAGCACTTTAATCGACCCAAAACAATTCAAAGCAACATAATAAATAGGATGTTCCAATCAGTCAACAGAGAAAGGGGACGAGAGTCGCATTTTAGGTGAATATATCTAATAACAACTTTATAATAATAGTTCTTCTCCTCAATATTACTTTACACGGTAGATAATTAATTATTGGCTGCTTAACTTCTTTAATACTATAAATATCAAATGTAATATGAAGGTGACAATACCTGAACTGTAGGCAGTCTTCTAATCAGTTAAGGCTTAATTTATCAATATCAACTTCCTGTCTTTAATCTATCAGAAGGCCTTTCTAACCTCTTACGGTTTCTTCACCTTGTATCTCTCTTGTCACGTTTAGTTAACTAACCTTTAACTTTCTACTGTCTATCCTTCTTCACTTTCTAACTCACTAACTCTCCCGAACTAGAACTATATATAATAAATTTAATTCGCATATCACGCCTTCTTCTTAGGAGACTATTGATGAATTTTGATAGCTCTAAAGATTTCCCTAGATGGTAAGTATGAGGACGCATTTAGATCCGTCACAACAGATCCCCATTGCTTCAGATGATACCGCCAAGACCCAAGGTTTGTTTGAACGCATCCGACAATCCTTCACCCATCGGTGTAGGGTGTGCTGTGACTTACACACTCGAATCTTCAAACAAATCCTGTGACAGTGACTTGCCGTGTCATTGCTGTGACGCATTGTTCGCATTGTAAACTGTAAACTTGCTTTAAGTATGATAAATGTAATTCGTGCCTATTATTGCTTCTTTTCATTTTATAAGTCATCATAGCCTTCATTAGTGTTTTTGCGAGTTACTCCGGAAAAACGGGGTTTGCCACCCCGTTCTATATCGATTTGTAGTCCCCAGGCTGTTTACTATCACCTCTTTGAATTTGTCGGTCGAATACGACTATACCCTTTATAAAAAGAGCATCAAATAGGTTTTTTTTAAACAAATCCGAGTTAATCATGCCTAAGTTATTACTGGGTGTTTAAAACAGGACATAAGATATTTAGTCTCCTAAAAGAATTGCATTCAAACGTATACAAATTCCGAATTAATTTATGTATATACAGTAGAACGTCGTTTATAAGAACGTTTATTATCCTAGGGTTAGTATAAGGACGCGTATAGATCCATCACATAGTCACTGTGATTAAGCACGAGCTCCAAGGACGTGAAAAAGTTCCTCTCTTTTATTTAATTATAATTATATATAGTAATTACAGCATTTACATTTTATGTGTTAACATTCTTCTAAATTAACATAAGAAAGATTGAGAGCTATTGTTTTCGTTTCAAGCATCTAAACTGTAAATTCCTTACATAGAATTATAATATCCATCGGTGTTATTATTTTATTTAGTTATTTATTTATTTATTTTGCGTTTATATTTTTTATTTAACAGCAACTTAAGTACAAAAAATGACATTTCATTGTTTTTATGGAGATGCATGAAAGATCCATAACCCGCTGAGAGTTAAAAGTTTATAATGATGCACACATGTTGGAGAAAGGGGCTAATTTACTCATTTATTAACTCTTTTCGAGATCTCCATAACTGCTCGACCTACAAACTTGAAACTTGATTGGCATGTTCCTTTGATTAAGTAAAGATTCGCTAAGAACAAGTTTTGTGAAAATAGATCCCTGAAGGTGTTAGGGGGATGTTATAGACAAAAATTCTGTTTCAAGCTATTAGACTTACACTCTAAAAATTTAACAGGCATATCTCCAACTTTTGATTAGAAACGGGTTTGACAGTTCGACTCCCATTGCGGCTTGCGAGGGCGTTATTGTAAAAAATTCCCGTTTTAGAAATATTACACCTGCCTACTAGAAATTTGGCAAGCATATTTTTTTTTCGTTTCGCAGTGATTTACTAAAAATAGGTTTTGCGTAAATCTATTATAAGAGTGGGGTTACGGGATTGTAAAAAATATTTATAGTTCCACTTAAGAAATTCAAACCCTGTTTCAAATCAAAATGCGGGGACAACATAAAGTTTTTCAACATTATCAAAGTTGTATGCTAGTACTAAGATATCAATAACTTTAAAAGAAATAACAAGTTTATACAAATCATGAAATACCCAGCGTAGCGGAAAGGTAACGGAAAAGTATCCTTTAAATATTCAAATTTCTGAATATACTGAAATTTTAAGAAAAATTGTAATTTGAAATGCTTCAGAGTATGTACTCTGTAGTGTAATATTAAGATGGCCGACTATCCTAAAACTGTGAATTTTGCCAAAAATGGACAAATTTGTTTTATGATTTTATTTTATAGGCCATCTTATTAGCTTTATAAAAAATACTAACTTTATTATTTTCCGTTCTCTAGAACAAAAACTACAAGTGTTTTTGTAAAAGCAGATGCCACTACTTTAAGCATGATGTCATACATTAAAACGTGTTTTAATCGAAATGTGTTTTTTTGAACATGCTCAAACGGGGACAGGGATTGCTGAACAAGTTTTGAAAATAATTAACTGAAGTTTTTTATGTATGTTCTTTTTAACATTAGAAGTGTGTTTTAACTTTCAGATTTCTTAATCAATTTTTCATTACAAAATTTACAGTTCCTTATGTTTGGTATAATCACTGTTTTTAAGCAATTTAATATAATAACTAAGAAAAAGTACTCTAGTTTTCATAAAAATTAAAATATCTCTTATCTTTAAAAATTTTTCAAAAAGGTATAACAAAGCAACACATCAGAATTGAAAAATTGAAAATTTGTTGATAAACTTTTGGTATAGAATTGGCCCTATTTATATTATTGTTTGTCGATTTGTGCCACTTTTTTCCCATTTTAGTAAGAATAATTTCTTTTTCTCTTTTTAATTATAGCATATTTTTCTTGTACTAATAAATCTAAACACACACCACAAAAAAATCTCCATATCTCCATTTTGAAAAAAAAAAGTTGTCGCAAATTCTGATACCTTAATACTGAAAAATAAAAACTGTAACTTGATTACCTTAAAATATACTCATGACTTTCTCGTTTGCCGTATAAACTCTCATCAGTGTACACGTGTATTGATGAAAATAATACAGCTTCGAAAGATAGTCTTAATGATTAACATACACACACGACCACATGCTACGAAGCTTTCAATAAACATGTAATCGACCGTACATACATTGGCATTACCTACGGGAACGTAATCCTCAGAAGCCAGATTCTCTATCTAATAAACGGATGCGAGATCTCTCCTGAGGCATCAACTCTTCTATGGTTCTATACATAGTAACATTCTTTCTAAGTCCTCTTTATGAGGTCCACTCCTGACCAAATGAAAAAGACCCTATTTGTGAAGACGCTACCAGGAATAGACCAGATAGCAAAGAAGTTGGAGAGGATGCGTGAAATCTCTAGGGATTATGGATACATTTTCTATTCTAGAAAAGTTCTGCAGTTGGTGTTCTAATGGCACCTGAGGTCTTATGGAAAATGTGAAGGTATAGACCTCCTGCTGATCTTTCTTTGCAAATATAAAAACACACTCTTTGTGGAACATACATTCCTTCTTGAATGTGATTTGTTTACTTTATTAATCGCTTCCCTTACAAATTTTTTCGAAACAAATTGCAAGAAAATCATCACATTTTTTAATTTTACTATTAAATACAAGGAAATGAAACAAAACAATATATGTAGATTTAAGCTGAATTTTTAGTTTTTTTATTAATGTAAACGCATTTAGTTTTAAGGTATCCGACTAGGTTCGGAGACCAACTTTTTAAAAATTGATTTTCAGAATAAATTTATTGTTTTAAAGAGCATAACTATGATTAAAAAGTCAGAATTATTAAATAAATATCATGTATCACCCCTTGCTTTTGAAAAAAAAAATATTTTTGAAATTTTAGCAAAATTTAAAAAGTTAAGAAAATTGCCGTAAATAAAAATAAATTGCACATTTGCAATTTTAATTTTATTAATATATTACTTGATCCCTTTGAAGTGTCACAAACCTCAGGATAAAAAATATTTTAAGAAATAAATATTTTATTAGCATTTATATTTGATGATAATGATTTTTCATCAAAATTACTGCATGTTCTAAGCTAAAAATGGCTGTAAAATGTGATGAAATGTAGGTTTCTTAAAACCTGAAGTTTGTTACACTTTGAAGGGCCCATAACATATATGTTACAAATTTCATCGAATTTGATTGGATTGTGTTGGAGATATCCTGTTTTTCGTGCACAAATTATCGTAAAAATTTGATTTTTCAAAATACGCATTAAAAAATATTTTTATAAGTTAGATAAAGTAAATGCTATAAAAAACAGCTTAAAAAACTCTCTAGTTTTGTGTGTTAGTCTTTCTTCCTCAATAATTATATTTTCCCCCCTGTTAGCCCAAACATTACCAAACATCAAACACCTGAAAAGCACTTTTTTCAACCTAATCGGATACCTTTATATTAGTTTACTATCCCGAGTTATCTCGGGCAGATGGAAAGAAGTTAAATATTAGTCTTTGTATGATAGTTCTTGAAACAAGGGACAACACAAAGTGATACCTGACATTCCATACATTGGTATCTGGTTTTTTTTCTTACTGGCTTAGCTCTGGCACCTCTTTTACGGGAGCTCACAGAGTACTCTGTCTCAATAAGGCTACATACAGAAGAATCACTTCCACTATTTTCTATGTCCACCTCTTCATAATCACTATCTGAAAAATCACCGCTTCCGCTATCTTGCATCATCACCACTATTTTACTTGTTTTCAACGCAACTATTTTTCTTTATACATTAATAATCCACAAGCTGAAATATACTATACAATAGTAAAAACATGTGACCAGTCCCGCCAAAAGAACTGCGAAGCCAACAAAACGTGGCAAACTTCCAATCAAAGTTGAATACTATCTATCATTTCCCCCAGGCTGATTAAAACTGTGATGAAACAAATCGTACTGACAAATTCTCTTCACCCGAGTTTTATCGGGATAATAATTAACTGCGATATATTCGAACCCGAAATTTCTCGGGATAATCAGACAAGAGGTTTATGTACATACTAGATCAGTGTTTTTTTAATTTTAAATATTTGCGATAAAATTTTCAATCATACATTTCACCGCCCCCATACAATAAAGCAATAAATATGTGCACTTTATCTGGATAATTATTAATTTTTGTACATGACAAGCCTATGGGAAGTACTAGTAATTGTTCAACTTTCTAAAATTTAGTATTGATAAGTAAATTACCAAAAACTGATGCAGTACTGATAGATTTATATATGAGTGTAAATGCACATTTAATTTTCTTATGCCAGAATGTATTTTGTTTTGCTTCATTTCAGTAAATTAACACTAATTCTAAATCTTTTATTTTTGACTTATCAATATGCTCGCACCCCCACATATGGAGCTCAAGCCCTCCAGGGAGGCGCACACCACAGTTCGAAAAACGTTACACTAGACTTTAGAGGACTAATTACGTTTGCTATCATGATTTTGAAAAAAGCATTTAAATGAGTAATATTTTTGAGATATTTAGAGTTAGTTGAATTAGAATATCCATATGAAACTGTTTTAAAAATAATATTTAAAAAAAATTATTTAAATGTAATTTTTTGCACAAACATGAAGAAAGAATGTCAGATTTTCAAAACACTCTACTTTCATGGAAAATGATTGTAATTAATTAGCATTCCTTATTCACTGTGACCCGGCTAGGTGTGTGGGAGGAACTAAATGATCAGACGACATAATAAACTCAAATAATTTATTTATCTCTATATTCAACATAGCCACCAATAACACTCGAATTAAGATAAATTTCATCAATCACGGGACTAAGGTGAGACAAAATAGCATGGGGATAATAGATACGATCATGCAAATCTATCCTTACGATAACTTATACAAAGCTTGTTTTATTAAGGACGAGTTAATAATTTTAACTTCTATTTGAAATAAGATCACAGTACCTGAACTCCTGCAATCCTTTAATCTTTTAGACGTGGCCTTAAACACTTCTCCAATAGTGGAACTAAGCACTTTCCCAATTTCCAACTTCTCGCGTCGTACACTATTTACGTATACGTACTACTACAAGGTTGCTAGCTTCTCATCTATTCAATTCACATCCAAGCTATCCTCACTTCACTAACCTTCCATTCTCACTTCATTAACTCTCCTAAAACTCGCGAATACAGAATATATATATATTAAAATTAACTTGCATAATCACGCTTTCTTTTCCTCGGAGAAAGTTGGTTGAACAAATGATAGCTCAAAAGGAATCCCAAGGAGTTAGTTGAAGAAACCGTATAGATCTGTCACATGATTCTATAATACTATTTTGCCTATATACAGCAACAAAATACTGGGGTTCAATAAAGACTTCCGAAGTATATAATTTACAAGTTAATTTATTCTTATTTTATTATATAAAAGTACAGAAATTTCAACAACAACAAAAAAACCACCATTTATTACTTCTATTGATCTTAACTCAAAAAATATGAATTTTTTTGAAAATCTTTGTGCAATCGCAGTATAAAAAATATGATATCCCGGATGAAAAATATGATGGAAAATTGGGTCGCTAATATTGAAAGTTTGAGAAGCTTTGCTTTAGAGAAAAAAATCCGTTTTTCACCTACTAGACCTACCGAGTTTAAATCCGTTAAGGTATCCGACTTCGTTCGGAACCATGATTTTGAAACTGCGTATGAATGAGATATCCGACTTCGTTCGGAACCATGATTTTGAAACTGCGTATAAATGAATACATTTTTTAAAAAATTTAGTGTCACTTGAATTATAATAAACATGCAAAGTTTTCTTAGAAATATTACTACAACAAAAAATTACTAAAAATGCAATTTTTTGGCAAAACATGAGGAGAAAGAATGACGCATTTTCAAAACATTCTCCTTTTAAGGAAAAAGATTCCTATAATAATAATGTTTTGCGAAAATAAATAAGACTTCTCTACAGAGCCTTGCGATGGATCTATACCAGTGCTTCTCAAACTTTCATTATTTGCGACCCTTTATTAAGTCATAATTTTCATCGCGCCCCCTTCCTTACAAAAACAATACATTAAACTCAATAATACTGTACTTTGAAGCTAAAGGTACAATACGACTTTAACCCCTTAAGTCCCACCGGCGTATATAAACGTCTCGCTCACCCAAAGCGTCCATTGTCCTGGACATATATATACGTCTTTCCAAAATAAGATCTTTTCTGCGCACTGCTGTCCATAAAATTATTCCGAAGACTTTGAAATGCATAAAAGGACCTTGAAAGTGTTTGCGTAGGACTTACTTATTTAAGCGGATTTGCTTATTTATTCCTCCCCCACCCCCAATACTTCACATACGCGTGCTAGCATTGAAAATGGTGGCATTGGGAAGCAAATCGCGTATCTTTCAATCGGCAGTTAAGGAATTAATTATAAGCCATAGAAATTACTAAGATAAATGTTAAGTTTTGTATATAATTATATATGTGACAAGAGCCCATGGGTCACTGGTAATTATCAAACTTGCTTTTATAGTATTGTTTAAATTAAGTATGAAATACACTGTGTAGTACTGATACATTTTTAAGTTTATTATTTCAGTGTAATGTGTATTGTATTTTTTATTATGTCAGAATGTATTTTTATTGTATACTTTCAGCAAAATAATAATTTTTTAAACAATTATTTGTTTACGACTTTTTAATATGATAGCGCCTCCCTCGTTGAGTTATCACGCCCCCTTTGGTGGGCGCGTCCCACAGTTTCAGAAACGCTGATCTATACGTTTCCTTCTACTAACCTCTTGGGAATTCCTTTTGGGCCATCATTTTTTCAACTAACTTTCTCCGAAAACAGAAAGCGTGATTATGCAAATTAAGATATCCGTACACCTTCAAAACTTCATTTCCATCAAAATTTTTGATTTTTGAATTATGATATCATTTGTAAAATTTGAACTTTTTTCTTTAAAATGGTACTTAAATTTTGTTTCTATCTTATTTAGAACTTAAGTTATGGGGATTTGAATTTTATTCGGTTGCTACTTTTAGAAATCGAAAGTACAAGTCTACATTCCGGAATTTAAAAAAAAAGGTTTGCTTACATTTTTATTTTTCAAAGTATCGTTTAAATATGCAGTAGAAAATTTATACAATTTAAAATATGAATTTGAGTTTTCAGAATCTTCAAAAAGAAAATTGGTAACAGATTTTTACTAATATTATTATCCAGAATGTGGCAGGAAAAGAGAGCGTGTTATTGTTTGTTTACATTTGCTTACGATTGCGTAGCTCTTTAGAAGTTTCTGAGTTAGAGAGTTAAATTATTAGTGCGGTCCTTAAAATAATAAGCTTTGTATAAAGCTATCTTTAAGGTAGATCTGCAGGATCGGATGTATTCTCCCCATGCCATCTCGTCTCACCCTCGTGCTCTGACTGATCAAAGTTATCTTCTTTAGAGTGTTGTGTTTGAGTTGAAATAATGATAAATAAAATAATTAAAGTTCATAATGTTGTCTGATCATTTAGTTCCTCCTACACCTCCAGCCGGGTTACAGGGAAAAAGGATGTGAATTCTTTATAGCCTGAACTAGGATTTTTGAAAAAAATTACATTAGTTTCAGAGTTACAATCAGTTGAACTAATTATATATACCGACGTTTCTTTGGAAAAACTTCTCTATTCTGAGGTATTAAAATGTGAAAAAAATCCTCTTTTAAATAATATATTTCAAAAATCCTATTTCACTCTTTATATAGAAGTTTTAGCTATATATATAGGTAAATAGTATTATTATAGAACCATTTTACATAAAAAGAAAATGTTCTAAAAATATTTTCTTTTTTGCCAAAAAATCGCATTTGAATTATTTCTTCTTAAAATAATACTCTAAAAACTATTTTATATGTATATTCTAACTCAGGTGATACTAAATATATAAAAAAAATCATTTATACGCTTTTACAAAACAAGTTACGAATGCAGCAGGATACCTTTTAAGCATGTTTCTTTTGTTGAATACAGGTATCTTGAAAACGAATTTTACGGAAATGGATTTCCAAGGGAGGTCTAAAGAGGCTTATAGATGTAAAAAAAGTTTTTGAACTCTTAGATTTGGAGATCTGAAATTTGGTAAGCATGTTCCTTTTGTTCAGCAGAGATCTACTATGAACCTTGTTGGCGCTGTGATCGCCACCCCCACCGCACACCCACACTTGTATACATTCACTTGCAAAGGAAACACTGCACAAAGCAGTCGCAATAAATGTTTGTCTTAAAATTCGCATTTTTAGTTACTTAATGTCCCAAACGCACTAATAAACCTATTTTACGGAATTCGAATCTGAAGGAATAACTCGGGAATTAAAAGATATTAAGGAGCAAACAGTTCATTATACTTCAGTTTTGGGAATTTTAGTCTGATTCGTCTTAATTCAAGAGGCGAAGGTTCTAAGAATGTTTTAATCACTTATGTGCTGGTGGCGTATATAACTGTCTTGCCCAACCTATGCTTGATGTACCCCTAACGTATATATCCGTTCATCCAAAATACGATTCTTTTCCTTGCGCTGCTATCAGTAAAACTATTCCGAAGGCTTTGGAATGTAATAAAATGACCTAGACATATTTGAGAACTTATATATTTCAAAAAGAAATTTGCTTAATGTGCCTTTTCTTTTAAGGGGCTTTCTATCCAAAGCTTAAAGCTAGGACTTAGTAAACTAAAAGCAGTATTTTATAATCATAAAACATTATAAATTACCCGGCGTAG
Organism: Trichonephila clavata; assembly: GCA_019973975.1. Lineage (NCBI taxonomy): Eukaryota > Metazoa > Arthropoda > Arachnida > Araneae > Nephilidae > Trichonephila > Trichonephila clavata. Next base: position 73,251 of record BMAO01020324.1, read on the forward strand.
AGTGCGGGTAACACCTAGTTTGTGTATAAAAGTTTATTAAAACAATTGAGATTAATATGGACAAGTGACAAATATTTTTTGTTAAAATTTTATTGTTTTTATTTCAACTATTAATTTCATTCTTTCGAGAAAATACACATTATTGAATTTCAACACATCTACTGAGCTTATGTTATATTATTTTGGTTGCCATATAAAATGCGAAAAAAAATATTGGTAAATAATGCTGTCCTATTGAAACAAGACGTTCACAAAGTGCTTTTTTTTGAAAATTTATGATAATTATTCAGAAAAAGAGAGAGAGTTTTATGTTCTTTTTTTGAAAACATACTTCATATTCTATACCGTAAAAATTCAATATCTGTGTACAATATTTTATGAATGACTTTTCTCGGAAACTTAAATTTATGGCTTATTCAATACATTGTCAGTCAGAACAAACAGTACTCATACTACGAGTCACGCAAGTCTTAAAAATGACGGCCAAAATGCCATTACTTTAATTGCGCGTGTGAGAATAAATTGTCTTTTTACTGAAATATATAAAAGTTAAAAATAAATTGTCCCTTTATTTTCTTCGTTTTTCAATTACGTATTTTTAAAAGGTTTTCTTGCATTTTATTATTTCAAAATTTTCCATAATTAAGCTAAAAAGTATTTATTTCGTTGAAACAGTTGCTGAGTGTACTGGAACATTTTATCCATAGTATTAAAAATACTTCAAAGCATATGAATTAGTATCAACCTGTTTCGTACAAAAATGTAATCGTTCTTATATTATATTCATATGCTTGATTTTTTTAGCTTAAAATTGTGGTAATAGGACAGCAAATTTTTATAAAGGAATATAAATTTATGTTTCTTGTTATAAAGATATTTAACAATTCTTTACATGGTGATGGCATTTTCCAACGTGACATTTAGTGAAACAAAAATTACACTCAAAACATGTGTACTGTAAATTGGTTGTTGGTAACTTTTTTCATGACTATTGCTGCCAAAAAAAAAACAGAATGCTACAATCATTGCAGTGAATGTGAACTTGTCATTCCAATGTTTGTTGTGGTTGGCAGAAACATGCGATTTTTGAATATTTTTTATAAGTATAAAATCTGATTTTTTTTTTTTTTTTTTTTTGCCGATAAAAGAGTTAATAAGTGGAAAAAAAATTGTTTTTTGTATTTCTGTAATTATATCGAATACCCCAAATATAATCTTCCAAAAATATATGAGAGAAATTAAAGTCACGATGCAGTTGTTTTACTTCTAATGTATGACAAAGATGTTTTTAATTATATGTTTGTTATATGTTATTTTTATAGAGAAATTTAGAAGAGAGGGACATTGAAGATTACTTGGACCAGTCAAAAGACGATTGGATATTGGAAGATGGCCTTGATGACGGAAATTCGAACGACGAATACCACGATGAGGCTGAAATTAGAATAATAAATATATTAATTTTATTTTTAATTTTAATCAGGAATAAAAATGACACAAAGAAATTTTTTTAAAAAAATTATTTTATTAAGCTTAACATGTAAATTTGCTTGATGATGGATATTTCCATCATACGGTTTTTTAATTATTTTATATTATACATGTGTTCTAAGATTTCTTTAAACGTTTTTAATTTAATCTAGAGTATGAATTATACCACACCCCGATTTATTTCACGAAAGGGAAAGAAAATAATAATAATTTAAAGAGTTAAGATGAGTTGAAAGATGGAAAGTTTTTTTTTTAAATGGGGCTACGTATTGGTATTTTTACCTTTGCAGACCCAGTTCATGCCCCAGGAGCTGGTATCACTTTTTAGTGCGGCACCGTATAGGCAACACCAATTGCCGCAAGTAATTTTGACTTCCAGTTTCCTCCCAGATGGAGGCACCTGAGCTCTGACAACGCGAAATTGAACTTAGGAATTTAATTTTGCCGAGAGCACCCAAGCCAAACGGGCACTTCAATGGATTTTTAACATGCCGCATAATCATACGACATGGCCGATTTTCTGCATCATGAAGATCCACCGGCTTGGGCCGGGGTTGAACCCGCAACCTCGGGTGCAGAAGGCCAGCAACAAACCAACTATGCCACCCAGTCGGATAAAAAAAAGCCAATTTAATTTCATAAGCGTCGTATGATAAAAGATACTTTTAACCTTCAAACACGTTCTTAGTTTCAGTGTGAAAACATGTTTACTTGTTTAAGTGTAGCAACATTTCAATACTACACATTTAAACAAGTAGTAACGAAAAAAAAGCTTGATGTTCGCGGTTCTCAAGATTTATGAATTAATGAATTAATACAACAAAAGGCGTATGCTGTATGTGTGTCATGTCACAAAGCGTCACTCGTTAAGGGTGCAAAGACATTTTCAAACTAAACATCAGTTAATATTTAAGAATTAAGATGAAAAATGTTATGTTATAAAAAGAGCTGCTTATGGTTATAAGAAACAAGTTACATTTTTTGTCAAATAATTGGAAACAAACCTAAAGCGACCAAATGTAGATTCGTTGTCGTTCATAATATAGATGCCAAAAGCAAGACTTTCACAAATGGTGATTTTTTATGTGTTGTTTATTTTTTATAGTAAAAATATCTTTATTTAATGGATAACAAATATATAATAAAACTCTAAATGTGTATCTTTGACCTCTATTACTTAACCCAGAATGCATTTCCGCGGGAATTGAATGGTTTCAAATCTCCAACTGTGTGGCATTGTGAATCATTTTGGTAGATTGGTTCGACCACCTCAGCACAAGGTTTCCGCCCCCTGATATCTAGCGTTTAATTCCACTAGCACTCTACACTCTATCACCTTTACATCACTAGCCACCTACATCACCTAATTTAATTCGAAAAGAAATGAAATCGATTAGGCTCATAAGATATTCTGAACAAAAAATTAAATTTCGGAAAAGGAATGTAAAAAAAAATATTAAAAGGTTTATGATAAAAGAATGAAATTAGTACTTATTCCCTGACACATTGTCACGAATATATATATTCTTTTGCCCTCCCTTCTAAAAAAACGTGATTGTCTATCTAAATATTTAATCAAGTAAAATATCAAATTACTTTTTTGCCAATGATAATTGATTTTTTTTTAGGAATCATATTCATATGTGCTTAGAAAAATAATTTTTTTTGTATTGAATGAAGTAAATCTTAACTAAAGATAATTTAAGTAAGCTTTATTTATGAACTGCTTTATGCTCTTTTAATTAAAGGCTAATTAAACGAGCAATTAAGACAAATAATTGCTTTTAGCTTTAGAACTGTTATTAAAGCTTTTAACCTTTAATTCATTAATACTGATAATTTTTTTAACATCAATTGTATTGTCAAAGGAATAACGTAAACCACTCACAATCCCCACATCGAGGGGGGGAGCAGGATTCTAGAGAGCTCAAAGCCTAACTGATGACATGTACATACCCTTTTAAGTCTATCTGAGGGCCCCAAACCTGAGTATTTAGGGGGCACTTATATTAATCCTTACGCCGCGGTGTATTAAGGACACTTTTGATTGTTAAACAACCTCAATTTGAATCAAAATAATTGCATAAGGATATTTGGAATTTCCTTTTTCAATTATGGTGGCCAAATTTCAAGTAATCCTTTAGTATAAGAATCATTTAACTCAGTGATCGAAAAACTTCGATTGCGAGCTACAAGTAGTCCTCGTAAATATTTTGTAGATCACGTTAAAGCAATGTTCTCAAACTGTGGAGCATACCCACCCCCCTTAAAGGGATGCTATAACTCTACGAGAGGAGAACACGAGCATATTGAAAAATCGAAAAAAAAGAAGATTATTTTAAAAATTATTTATTTACTGAGAAAGAAAACCAACAAAATATATTCTGACATAAAAAAAAATTAACATTTGCCCTGATTTAGTACACTTATAAATTTATTAGTACTGTACGATGTATTTTAGAATTAATTTAACAATACTAAGTTAAGAACAAGTTTAATAATTACCAGTTATCCCATGGGCTTGTCATATGCAAAATTACATACAAAAATTAACTCTTATCTTGCTAATTTGTACGGTTTAAAATTAATCTCTTAATAGCCAATTAAAAGTTACGTGATTCACTTCTCAATACCACCATTTTCCACGTAAGTGAGCGTATGGGATGTATGGGGGGGGGAATAAATAAAGAAATCCTCTGATATAAGTAAATCATTCGCAATCACTGTCAAGGTCCATTTATTGCATTCCAAAGCCTTCGGAATAGTTTTATGAATATCAGTGCACAGAAAAGTTCGTACTTCGGAATCTTACACACATACGTCTGAGACAATTAACGCTTTGGTTGAGCAAACCGTTTATATACGCCGGTGCCACTTAAGAGATTTAAGTCATATTGTAGCTTTAGCGTTAGAATAGTCTTCTTGAATCCAATACATTGTTATTTGTAAGGAGGGAGGCGCGATGGTTGAATATTGGGTCAGAAATATTGAAAGTTTGAGAAAAATTCTTTGAAAATTTATTGTTGAATTTGAAAATTTATTGAAAAATTCTTTTGCCCTCTTAAAGAGATTGATGCTAAAGTGTTCTCTATACATTTCTCATGGAGCATTTGGATTTTCAAAAAGACAATGGTGTAGAGAATTTGGTACCGACTGATCTTCAAAATCATTTCGTCAAGTTAAAAAATATTTGACCTCTTGTATCTGCAGAAAATACCCAATTTTTATCCAGGTTTGTCTGAAATATAAGCCGATTTTCAACCCTGCATATCTGTGGGAGATTTCTTTATCCATTATGAAATTCGTTGAAATAAATACAGATACAGAATCACTGATAAACACATAGACCACTGCTTCTCAAACTTTTAAAGTTTGCAACCCAATTTTCATGCATAATTTTCATCGCGCCCCCCTAAACACAATAAGAATGTAATGAATGCAATAATAATGCACTTTGACGTTAAAGCTACAATATGATTTTAAACATAAACCGTACAAATTATCAAGCTAAGTATTAAATTTTGTATATGACAAGCCTTTGTGAATCACTAGTAATTATTAAACTTGTACTTAACTTAGTATTGTGATAGTAATCATCAATTACATTATGCAGTCTGATACATTTATAAGTATATTATATCAGTGTAAATGTATATTTTGTTTTGCTTCCTTTCGGTAAATTTGTAAATACTTTATTTTTGATTTTTTTATTTGCTGGCGCCCTCCTCCTAGGGTTATCACGCCCCCTTAGGGGGAGCACCCCACAGTTTGAGAAACGCTGACATGGACAACTATATTCGAAAGGCAGCCACTGCCTACACTCACAACATTAAAAACTAGCAGATGATAGAAAAATAGCTCCATTCTTTCCATTAAAGTTAATAAGTCTTAAAAATAAAATATTATTACCTTTGTTATAATCATTAATAACTATACACTCCGATTATTCTCTTATGTACAATACGATTTCAGATTCTTTTTCTTATATGCAATTTAATTAAAATCTGTTTCATATTTATTAGAAATGTAAGTCTATAGGTAATAAATAAATGTAAGATTTTCTTACAGATTTTGTGTTTCTCTTGTGTGGCTGTTAAAAGTAGGACAGCAACTCAGTAGATTCATAAGTTTGGCGAAAACTAGTACAACTCATTAATAATTAAAGAACCAACATTTGACATTGAATTTAAAATGACCTTCGTCACTTTAATGATAATTTCTATTGATTATTAATTTTGATAGTAATAATAAACAACAATTTTATATTGATACTAGCTGGTATACCCGTTCTTCGCACGGGTGAATTGAAAAATTAAACAATACAGATTAAAGGATTAGGAAGTTTTTAATGAGTTAATTTTACGTGAAATGTAAATCAAACAAAAAAAAGGTTTTTTGCATATCTTAGCTGAACAAAAAAACCATATTTGTAAAATTTTATGTCTGTAGATCTAATAGCTGAGGAAAAGGGTTTATTATTTATAAAGCCCCGTAACTCTATTGTGGGTCGATTTTTAAAAACGCCGTTCTAAGCTGATCTCCCCTCGCAAAAGTAACATATTGTTACAAATTTTGTGTAATGAACGCTTAAATGAGTGTACATAATTTGTATCTGGATGTGTAATACGTTAATAAAACTTTTCTTTTATTTAATTTATGTTAAAATTGTAATATATTCACAAGCAACGCCGTTCCTTACATTATAATGGCAATTCTATGGAAACATAGAAAAAAGTTTGCACCATTTTTGGCGATCATGTTGGCAACTTGACGACTGATTGAACGGTGCAGAAGTTCATATGCTGTACTGCCACCTTATAAAGAGCTGCAGCAAAGGGGACGGTGCAAAAACCTTCTCCACAAAAAAATACATGAGCACGCCAATGTTCATATTGATCGGCTGAACGGTGTTGGAGTGAAGCGATGAAGTGATTTCTTATATACAAGCATCCATTTAAATATATATAGATACAATTAATAACAATTTCTCATTTATATAATAGTTAATAACAATTTTTATTGATCTGATAGATAATAACAATTTCATATCTTATCCTACCACACAAGCAGAAATATTTATTTATAGCAATTAGTAATTTTAAATGAATGAAATGCTGGTTTCCAACATTTTAGTCAAATAATAATAATTAATTCAATTAGATCTTAGATGAAAATTACTACGATTCAGGATTAACAGTTTATAGCATGCTGAGGGTGAAACATAATGCTATGGCGTCAGTGATCATTAATGTGTAGTCGTCAGGGAACAATTAACCATTTATACACTTCAGAAAAGTGCCTAAATATTCTGGTGAATTTATTGATTCTGTGCAAGTTCTTTCTTTCTCTGAGGTTGACATAATTAAGTGAATGAGATAAGCCAATTCTTTTGCAGATTAATTTGTATCCTTAACAATAATACTGGGTAAGAGGATATTAAATTATATAATTAAATGTTTGTTATTCATTGGTTTATAAATAAATATCATTAGCAAAATTTATGTTTGGTTTCAGTGCTCTTACTTTATTCTTGGGTACTGAACTATCAGAAATGAGATCACATAGGTAGAAAAGCGTTAAAGTTCACAACGTACTTAATGGAAATTGTGTAACAATAATAAGAAAAGCTAATGTAATTATGCATTATAAGAAATAAGTATACTGTTATAAACATCTTGCAATTATATGCATATAAGGCAGTTTTTCTCAAACTGTGGGGCGCACTCCCTTAGGGGGTGTGTGAAAACCCTACGAAGGGGGAGCTAGTATATTGGGAAGTTGAAAACAAAAGGTTATTTAAAAGAAATTATTAATTTATTCAAAATAAACAAATAAAATATGTTCTGAGAAAAAATAAAATACACATTTACACTGATATAATACACTTATAAATATATCAGTACTGCACAATGTATTTATAATTAATTTAAGAAATAAGTTAAGAATACTAAGTTAACTACTAACTTAATAATTACCAGACTCCAAGTCTTGTCATATACAAAAATTAACATTTATCTTGATAATTTGTACGATTTATATTTAATCCCTTAAATGCTAATTAAAAATTACTCGATTCGCTCCTCAATCCCACGGGGGGGGAGTAGAAAAGAGAAAAAAAAGTAAATCCTCTGAAATAAGTAAATCTGTCGCAAATCCTGCAAAGGTCATTTTATTGCACCCTAAAGCCTTCGAAATAGTTTAATGGATAGCAGTACAGAAGAGATCTTACTTCGGAAAGACGTATATATACGTCCGGGGATATTAAGCACTAGCTGAGCCCGAGACATTTATATACGCCAGTGGCACTTAAGAGATTAAAGTCGTTTTGTAGCTTTAGCGTCAAAATATAGTAGTATTGAATTCAATACATTGTCATTGTATGGGGTGGTGGGTGCACGATAAAAATAATGACTGAATATTGGGTCACAAATGTTGAAAGTTTGAAAAGAACTGATATAAGAAGTTCAAAACATTTATTACATAATGGCACAGCCCTCAAACTCGTATCCTTTAAATCCCTCAAAATCATATTGTTGTAGCGACCCCGTTCGTGTTAATGTGAGAGGTAACTGAAGGATCACGAAAACACAACTTTTTTATACTTATTAAGGGGATAAATTCACGAAGGTCACGTGATAAATACAGTCACGTGTTCTCAATTACATTCAAAACGGACATTAGACTTGTAAAATTAGGTCAAATTTCATTATTTGGTAAAAATGTCCAATTATTCAGATTCTTCAAAAAGTTTTTCAAAATAAAAAAAATACTGTTATTATACTTGTACTATAAAATAAAGTGATTTAATTTACCTATGCGCATTATTCTTGTTTACAAAAATATGCTTTTTAAAATGAATATGCAAAAGGCAAAAGTTAACAACAACAAAGTTCATTAACTGATTGGCTAGAAACACGTGATTGCATTTATCATGGGAATATGACGTCACAGTAATTTTGTCCATTCTTAATATAATAAGGTTTACAATAACTAATTGGGACAAGTTAACCTTAATCCATAATAATAACAACATAAATTCTGCTTATCACTCGTAGTTGAAGAAATTCCGAATCTCTGAATTCTTCATATACGAGTGTTCTCTGAACTCGTCCATCTTCTCTGAACTTGGTTAACAAGTCTTCAAGCGTTATGCCCAGATACGTTAAAAAATCAGAATATTATTCCCTTATATCAGTAATTCTCAAACTGTGAGGCACGCCCCACAAGGGGGGCGTGATAACCCTATTTGGGTGGCGTGAGCAATCAAAAATACAAGATTATTTAAAAAATAATTTACTTGAAGGTAGCTAAACAAAATATACGTTATGATACAATAAAAATAAAATACACATTTGCATTGATATAATAAACAAATAAATTTATCCGCATTTGTGATAATGTGTCTGTATTAATTGTTATAGTTAGTTGAACAATACTAAATTAAGGACAAGTTTAATAATTACTGATGACTCCCATGATCTTCTCTTGCAGAGCAGAGTTTTTCAAGGAAGGTTTTATATAAGAAATTGACACTAAGTTCTTTTTCTGTATTTATATCTTATCTGTGTGTGCTCCAATTTAAAAATTAGAATTAGAAAAAGTATAAATAAAGAAAAAGAACTTACAGTGTCAATTTCCAATATTAAGCCTTTCCATGAAAAACTTTGCTCTATTCTCTATACTATTACTTAAAATATTTATTATTTAAAATTAATATAAGCAAAATTTAATACTTATCTTGATAATTTTTACAGTTTATAATTGAGGTCTTATTGTAGCTTTAGCTTCTAAGTACATTATTATTGCATACAATGCATTTTTAATTGAATTATGCGGAAGGGGATGCCATGAAAATTATGACTGAAAATTGGGCCGCAAATATTGAAAGTTTGAGAAGCACTGCTTTAGATGTAAGTCCATCAAGCTTCAACACACCTTCCACTTTGAACCCCTAATTCACTTAACTTTTATATATAAATGATATCTCATCTTCAAAAAAACATCACGATTTTTTTACAGAGAGAGGTTCTCTAATATGCAACTCACACGCAGAAAATATTCCCCTTTAGGGCTGTCTTCTCTTAAGGTTACATAATAGGACCCGAATTTGGAATATGTTTCCATGTACAAAAGTACTCCGACATTAATATAATATTTTGGTTTCGTTATATATATCCTTTAAACAGCAGCGTACTTTATTATACTAACCATTTTTATACGTGCTGGCCCATTTTTCTAACACAAAATATGTTTTACAATTGTTCTCTTATGAGTAAGTGAGAGAATATTGAAGTCGCACTGATTAGCAACACGAGGGCTTTTGGCGACGGTCCACGCAATTTTGAACCATGGTCAAGTGACGCGGACGACACCTGAGCTGGGACCCTTTCTCCTAACTACCACACCAAAGGGAGGACGTTTGAGCTCTCGACAGATTTAACGTGTATCGCTCCCCTACACGGCGGATCTTTAGTGGTACTAGGATCGAACCCATGACAGGCTAGCCATGATCCAATGCCTAGACCACTCGGTCACCGCGGCCACATTCTTCTCTTATACTGTAATGCTAAGTGAGCTATCCCTGTACATGTTGAAAAGAAAAATTCATTATCCATGGAATATTTTAAAATTTTGAAAACACTATTTTATAAACAGATATATGAATTACAACGTTGCAAAGTTCCATGAAAATTGAGACATTTTTCTGTCCAAAAATGTGTTCCAAGTTTCGCAGAATCTCTAAGACATTTACCGAAAGTTGCCTTAAGAATTAAGGATAAAAACCAAAGAGAATTCGTTACATGGTTATTTATTGTCCATGTTTTTCAATACCCACTATGCAAATTATCTGAGAAAGGTTAAATAATAGGATTAAATGTACTTATTTTGGTATGGGTGGGGAAGTCGTGAACATAACTATAATTTAAAATAATTGTATCCAACGTCAATAACTTTAGTGCTGCTTCTATTACAACATTATTTAACAATAAAAAATTAACAAGTAAAATTTCAATAAAAATTCAATTATACTTTTTATATATTATAGGTTCATCTTTCCAATGAAAGACGAAACGCACAAACTCCAATTTGTCAATCCCTGAAAAAAAGTTTTCTATCGATGCAAAATATAAATGTCAGATATTGAGTGCCTGATAAATATTTTTTTACTCTTTTGAATGCTTTTAGCTGTCTATTTCTGAACGGATGAATAAACCGATGTTTCACGCTTTATAATATTAATTTTCAGTTACATCACATCTAAACTTGCACCCCATTCTCTAGAACAGTGGTATTTCAAACTGTGTTCCATGGAACCCTAAGGTTCCACAAGGTAGGGTTCCACAGCTCAGATTAAGGAAAGGGAAAAAATTCTAAATGATTATGCCAAATGAGGATTTACATTCTCTATTAAATTAGTATAATCATAAACATGTAACACTCATCTTATTCATTAAAATGGAAAAGTTCTTATTTATACATAACTTTATTTTGTGATAATTTCTTACATTTTACCATAATATAACAAAAGAACATTCAAACGTTTTTTTTTCTTTATATGTACTATCTCTTAGATTGCTTACGATCCCAGTTTCCATGAAATACACTACACAACAGCAACAACAACAAAACAAAAAAAACGACGCAATATACACAAGAAGAAGTTGCCCGATTGTAATGAGATTTCATATGCAAAAACATTTGAACCGAACATGCAAATGATTAAAATTTCGATTCCAATGAATGAATAGTGAGAGCTATAGACATCCGAACTTCGCAATCAGCAGGTGTCTATAAGAAGTGTTTCTCAATCAGATAGTCAAAATTTCTGCTGCATTATGATTCAGGATACCTTTCAACGAATGAAAAAATACCTCGTGGAGGATTCAAACACATTAAGAGCAACCGTCAGAGTTTGAAAGAGGTCATATCATTGGATTTAAAGATACAGGTTGAGAAAATCAGAGAGTCACTCATCATATGGGTCGAAGCGATGCGACCATTAGAAAATGCTGGCAAGAATGGGTGGAAAATGGTAGATTTCAGCGTCATGATGGTAGTGGTTAAACTAGGACCACGGCTGATTGGGAGGACAGATTGGTTGTGAGATCAGCTGTCACAGCGCCTGATTCATCGTTATCAACCATCAGACATACGACCCACACTCGAATGTCCACCATGACCATTCACACATGACTTTTAGAGCAAAATTTACTCTCGTACTGACCGCTACGTCACCTGCCACTCACACCTGCTCACTGTTGAGCCAGATTAAAATGGTGCTTGGATCGATCAGTTTGGAATCATGATGATTGGTGACGTGTAGTGTTTTATGACTAATCGCGCTTCTAACTGTGTCCTGACGATAATCGAAAACGTGTCTGGAGACGCCCAGGTTAATGTGTCGATCCTGCTTTCACTATTGCACGCCACACAGGCCCCAAAACCAGGAGTTATGGTCTGGGACACCATTTCTTTTCAGAGCCGGATTACTTTGGTTGTCATTAAAGGTACACTTACAACACAGCGATACGTCGACGACATACTGAGAACTGTTTTGCTACCGTTCCTTTTGCAGTATCCCTTTTTTAGCAATATTATGTAGACCACTTACGGCACGTATTGCTATGAACTTTCTGACAGCTTATAAAGCACTTTTTGACCAGTCAGATCGCTAGATCTTTCTCCAATTGAGCATGTCTGGAATATGATGAAAAGGCGACATCTACCAGGGAATGTTAATGATCTGACCCGATAATTGGAGCAAAATTTGCGAGAAATACAGCAGGAGACCATCAGTGTGTTTTATCACTCTATGCCATGTCACATGTATGCCATGTATTCCAGCTTGCATCCTGGCTAAACGTGGTCAACACCTTATTGAGCTCGTTACTTTTTAACTATGTAGCTCTGAAATAAATCATTCATTTTTTCTGAAATTTTAATCATTTTCTATTCTGTACATAATCTTTCTATCCGCCAATTTTTCTCTCTATCGGACAACTCGTTCTTGGTGCGTCGCTTTTTTCTAACAGAGTTGTAGTCATTAGTAGAATGTGCTGTAAGACTAAATAGTTTTCTAATGGAAAATGCTCTTTTTTCCTTTTGGTGTGGGGGAATACCTATAATGAAGGAGAGGGAACAGTTTATCCATATATTCAACAGAATTCAACTTTAAAATCTAAATTTAAGCAGGAACAGGTTTTAATTTTTAGGTTGCAAATTCATGCAAAACACACAGGATTTCTCACAAAACTATAAACATTTTAATGATATTCAGAACGATGTATTTAAATGAAAAAGATTTTTCACAGCGTGGGCACGAAAACAAAATATGAAAGCAGATAATACGCAGAATACGAAATGTGACTGAATGTAATTTCAATAGATCTGGACTTTCACAGTTTGTGTAAAAAAATGCTAGCACGTATTGCAGTTCAAATGCATAAAGCGTGGGTAGGTGACATTTGAATTTTCAATTATTGTTGTAAGAATATATTATATTAAAAAAAAATACATTGGAATTTAAAAACAAATACACAATACTTTTTTAAAATTGTCATTGCATAAAGTTTCTTTAATAGGATGATCTACTTTAAATATAATTTTAAAATATATTCTTTAAATTATATGTGTGAGGTGTTTCCTCCCAAACAGTGCTAAGAGTTCCATGTATTGAAAAAGCTTGAAGACCGTTGCTCCAGATTTGCGTTAATCACGGGGTGATATTTAACTACACGCGCAAGTATAAAGAAAATAATACATAATAAATTAGAAGGGGGAATGCTGAATATCCAACACCACTGACTGATGGAACAAAATTAAATTTGGTCATTACGTATTATTGCACTGGGTGCTTGCCTTACTTTTTCAGATTTTTTTTTATTTGAGTCAAAATACATATAAGTTTGTGACAGATCTATATCCTTCAACTGATCCTCTTGGGAATACTTTGGGGCTAGAAAAATGTATCAATCATCTCATACAAAGAAGGCATGACATGCAAATTAAGTTTATTATATATAGTTCTAGTTCGCAAGTTAAAGAGAGTTAGTGAGTTAGAAAGTGATCAAGAATAGATAATAGAAAGTTAGAAGGTTAGTAACTAGAGGTGAAGATTACCATAAGAGGTTAGACAAGCCTTCTAAAAGAGTAAAGACAGGAAGATGTCGTTGATAAATTAAATTGATAAGAAAACAGCTTAAGTTCAGGTATTGTCATCTTCATATTACGTTTTATGTTTAAATATTTAAAAGGTTAAGCGGCCAGCAGTTGCATATCTAATGTGTTAAGTAATATTGAGACAGAAGAACTGTTATCATAAAATAGTTTATTATGTGTATTCTCCCAAATCGTGACTCTAGTCCCCCCCCCTCCTCCTCTGTTGACTGACTGGACCATTCTATTTATAGTGTTGTATTTGAATTGTGTTTGAGTCGATTAAAGTGCTAAAAAAAATTGGAAATTTCATGTCGAATAATCCTTTACTTCCCTCCATACCTTTAGCTGGTTCACAGGGTAGACAGGAATCAGGTTTATTACAAGTTCCTCTTGGAAGCACGGCCAACATGGGTAGTAGGAAGTAAATCCTGGTCGCTTGCTGGTGCGCCATTGATTGGAATAAGAATTTGGCGAGATGAATTGATTCTTGCTGGGCTTTGCTGTGGACCTACTCGAGCTCTATGGCATGTTGTTGGTGTTTAAGTCTATCCTCCTTGCCCAACCTAAGCCACTTCTTTCCGCATCGAGGCTTGTCTTGGTTGTTAAAAGAGCCAGTGGCTCTTATAGATAGTCCTATTGCAGTTCTTCCTTGTTTAAAAACATACAATTTCATGAACTTGATCTAGATGGTTCTGTTGCTAAGTGGGAAAAAATGACAACAACACGTATTATACCGTCAACTAAATTTGTCAAACCAAAGGACCTCCCCAAATGCAGTGATATATAGCTAATAATGAAAACAGTTCCCGCGTTAAGGAGACATGGTACGATTTACACAAAAAATTTTAAGGTATCCGACTGGTTGCGACAACATTTTTTTTTAAAAAGAAGGAGCTATGGGAATTCTTTGTTGTTGTTGTTGTTATTTTTAGATTTGCTTAGTGCATTTTAAGAAAAATGTGCTAAAACCAAGAAGAGAAAAAGAAATTATTATTACTAAAATGGAAAAATATAAGTAAAAATAGACAAAAAATAGCATAAACGCGGCCCATTCTGCACCAAAGGGTTATGAACAATTCTTCAATTTTTTTCAATCTAATGTGTTGCTATATTATTCAATTTTGAAGTAACTTTCAGCATAAGAGATATTTTCTTTCCTACAAAAACTAGAGCACTTTATCTCGGTTACTACATGAAAATTCTTAAACAGACAGTGATTATATTCACATAAGTATACTGTAAATTTTGTAATCAAACAGTGATTGATAAATCTGAAGTTTAAAACAATTCTACTATTATACAGAACTTACAGAAGAAATTTCATTTAATATGTTCAAAACTTTTTTAGCAATCGCTGGCCCCGTTTGATTATTTTCAAAAAATCACATTCCGAGTAAAACGCGTCTTAAAGTATGACATATTGCTTAAAGTAATGGCATCTATTTTTACTAAAACACTTGTAGTTTTTGTTCTAGAGAACGGAAAATGATAAACTTGGTATTTTTATAAAGCTAATATAAAATGGCTTATAAAATAAAATCTTAAAAAGATTTGTCAATTTTTGGCAAAATTCCCAATTTTATGGTAGTCGGATACCTTAATGCAAAATTTTCCAATTTTTTTCAAAACAAAACATTTATTGAATTTTTGGAAAATAATCTGATATTTTTCTTTGCATTTTTCTTAGCAACAAATTATACAAAATGTTCGATATCGTCCATTTTGTTATTCGTTGTACTATTTTCCCTATTTGAATGTGCGTTTGAATAATTGCGCATTCTTATGATATTCCTCATTTCGGTTGATGTGGGAATAGGAGTTGCATTAATTTTTTTAGGGAAAAACTTGAAATTTATGAAAAGTGATTTTAAAATGCTACTCCTCCTACAAAAACTTACGTACACGCATGAAATTTGATTTACAAGTACGTCAAACTATGTAGAACAAAAGTTGGTATGGCTTTTGCGATGTTCAATATTTTTTTATGAATGCTTATTGAAAATTCCTTAAAAAATGTGTAAATTCTAAATTCAATTATTTTTTAAAAACTAAATATTCCTTTGATTGAAAAATGCATACCAACTTTTATTCCATGTACTATAAGCAACAAGTGAAAAAAATTTCCAAGCATTAGGCACAATAGAAGGAAAAAAAGGCCTTAGCATTTTAAATGAAGACAAACTAGTTATTTTATCTTTCTCCGAGATAAGTCATTTTAAATTTTTGATTTGCCATTGGGATGTGAATAAAAACAAACGTAAAAGTTATCACAATTGTGCGTTTTTTAAACTTAGAGCTTTTTTTTGTGAGTTTGTAGAAAAGTATACAAAAAATAATTTAAGTTAAAAAAATTAAATATGATTTTTTGTTCGATTTTTGTCATTTGAATCGTACTGTGTCTCCTCAATACTAGAAAACTGGAATAAGGGCGAAAAATTTTGAATTGGCAATGTCTTTTCGCTTAACGAAACAGATCGACGGTATAAATCGTAAGTACCTTTTTGTTTCAAACCAGCCGAAAAATAAACACTATGATATTATCAACGAATTTTCCATGAAATATGTGGAGAAATGAAGCAAAAATCACACATTACAAATTCATTCTAGTTCATCGGATCCTATAATTTTTTTTTACAAATTTATGAACACACACATTTACTTTTCGCTGTTTAATTTGCAAGCGATTTTTGAATGATTGAAATACTAATTAAAAATAATTCAGTTATTTATCATTTTATATACTCTTTCTACACTAATCGACGCAATGAAATAAATATCAAAATTCAATAAATTGTTATTTTACCGGAAGAAACTTCTTCCAGGGCTCCGCTAGTTAATCTCGCAACAAGCTCCGCTTTCATTCGGGTCTATGCATCTACCTCCTACATTCTGGCCTTATAATCCAGATTTATACACGAAATTGCTTTCTGAACCTACATTTGATTGACAGATATCGTTTCCTGTGGCTTAACAACGCAAGCACATAGCAATTTACCTGTCGGATTTACAGGCAGAATTTGTAAGACCAGACAAGGAACTTGTCAGATACAACCTGCAGCAAACTCCTGTCACAGTTTCAAAGCACGTTATTCAAAACATGTTTTAATTCTATGCATGCATTTATGCAATAGGGATCTTATTATCTGAACATTTAATTTTGTTTTTATGAGCTTATCAAATTATAACTTCCTCTCTTTTTAAGTAGAATGTAATTTTTGCATAGATAAGAACTAATAATTATATAAGTACTAATCGTTACCCGTCGGCTTTTCTGGATATTTCATGAAGTTGTACGAATATGAACTATTTACCTGTTCGAATGTAATGAAAAACATACTTTCAAATCTCATATTTTGATTATTGAGAAAATAACTTGAATATCTGAAATGGAAGTAGTAGTATCTTTCATGCCCTCGCAACTTTTCCTTCCCCAATTGGATTTCCGCATAATCTATTTTTAGTGAATCTAGACTCTAAAATTAAACATGCATGCTAAATTTAAAGATTTAAGTCTGAATCTAATAGTTTAAAAACGGATTTTTTTAATCGATAAGCCGTGTAACTAACTCCCTTTGAGAAACTATTTCCCTAAAACACATTCTTAGCGGATTTCAATTCAATAACAGCAAATAAAAGCATACCAAATTTTTTATTACAGTAGGTCTAATAGATCGAAAAAGGGACTTTTTTTTATGTATACGCCCCAGTAACTGTTTGCTTCCCTTTAGAAGCCAATTTTCGTAAAATCAGTTTTTAGTGGATTTCTGTCCATCAAAAGAAACATGCTTACCAAGTATGTGAATCTAATAGTTTAAAAACAGGACTTTTTTTATCTATAACATCTCTCCTTAAGCCTTTACTATTCCCCTTGAAGGTCATTTTCGCAAAAACCCTTTTGTAGAGCACCCGTAATCTTTGAACTGAATATGTCTACCAAACTTACAAAAATGGAAATATTTATCTATAACCCTCCTTAAGTACGCCTCTTAAGGGTCAATTTACGTAAAACACTTTTTGTAACGGACCTATATTCCAGAAAAGGAACGTGGTTATCAAATTTCAAGTTTGAGGTCCAATAGTTCATAAGCGGGCTTAACCCCTTAAGCCCTCACAACGCCCTTTGAGAGACGATTTTCGCAAAATTCGTTCTTAGCGGAATACTACTCCCTAAGAGGAACGTGCCTATCAAATTTTATGTCAGTAGAATTAATAGTTCTGGAGATATCGTGATAAGTGAGTGTGAGTCCCTTTTCTGCTTTATATATATATGTAACAGTTTGTATTCGTCATATATGAAAAATAAAGATTGTTATTAAAATTATATGTATAACCTTTAAATAATAATTTAAATAAACTTATTGTGCTACATTTACCAGAAAATGTGAGAGTAATTATGAATTTTGATGCACTAACATACTATCAATCACTAAGAGAAAGCGAGAGAGAGCGGGAAAAAGCAAAAGGGAGAATGAAAGCAAGAGAGAGAGGGAAAGCGAGAGAGAAAGAACGCGAGTGAGAGAGTGAAAGAGAGAGAGAGTGAAAGAGTGAAAGAGAGAGAGAGAGTGAAAGAGAGTGAGAGAGAGAGAGAGTGAAAGAGAGTGAAAGAGAGAGAGAGTGAAAGAGAGTGAAAGAGAGAAAGAGAGAGAAAGAGTGAAAATGAGAGAGAGAAATATGTTTGTTTCTCTCTCTCAAACAAAAAACAGAAACATACCAATGATAATTAACAACATACAAGACCAAGCATTTTCTGAAATTTGGATCCTGACAAACAGCCGATCCTCCATCTAACATCTATTGAATTGGAGATCTATCGGTGACAGCACCAGTAAAAGTATTCTACACCTGCTTTCAGATCACGCCCTATCCATCTACAGTGCGTCTCTTTTCATGTAGGTCTGCTTGGGAACGAAGTGGCGGATGACCTTGCGAAGGTGGCTGCCAGTGATCCTGTAGATTCGGAAGACCACATGATACTTACATCGACCGATGTCTACTCCAGTTCTGAAGAATTAATATGGAGAACTTGATTTGTCTTTCCTGTAAGCCAATGATGGTACTTTCAAAGACACCTTGGATCCGTCATATCATTCAAGGGTTCCAGGTCATAGAAGGATAGTCCAGATGGCATTCTCGCGATTTTCGACTGGTCACTTGAGGTGCATGAATTTTGAGGGTGGCAAAAGAAGCTTCCCAATTTGCACCAAATGTGACATCCGTCTTTTTTCCCTTCGGCACACTCTGCAAATGTCTGGGGTTTTCCTGTGAGCAGGCTGTTGCCCCCCCCCCCTGCTGTTCTTAGACTTCATGCAGGTTTATGGGTTCATGGATCTGGTCTAATTTCCCTAGACCAGATGGGGATTAGTCTCACCACCAGCACAGAAACATACCAGTTTTATAAATAATAAAGAGAAATGAATAATAAGTCAATAAATAATAATTCTTCTTACAATATAGAAGAAAAAAAATAAGAAACAAAAGATTAGAATTCAAAATGAATGAGTCTTTGAGATGACATTAGGCTGAGGAAGACTATTTTCAACGGAATCAAGTCATGTAATAATGGCTAAGAGGCCTTCTCCTCTCCGTTTATAAAAATGGGCAAAACTTTAAATATTTGTAATAGATTACACATCAAAACTCATTACAAATTCAAAAATTGATATCTATTTTTGCAAGGGTTCAAACACAAAAGAGCGAACTGAAGGCACATATAAGTTCCTAAATAATAATGAAGAAAGGCATTAATATAATGCATATAAAACATTAAAATTTTATTACAAGTAATAAGAATCGATTAAAAGTTATCTATAATATTTCTTACGAAAATTGAAGGGTTATAAATATATTATTTTAAAAATCTAATTTTGAAAATGATAATAATTAATTATCTTTAACTTATTTTTCAATCAAATGAGTAATTTTTTTATCAATTGTTTTCAGAAACTATTTTTGTAATCTAGTAATTTAAATTGAAACATAATAAATTCTTACATTTTGAGTAATCATTATTAAAACATATTTTTTTTATAAAATTAATAGAATATTTTTGCTGAAAGTAATCTTTTAAAAGCACATTATTCCTTTTCAATTTATTCGAATTTTATATAGAAAAGTTACTGTTGCTATGTATTTACTTAAGCGTTGCATTTATATAAATAAATAGATGAACGTACTTGTTTTAACAAAAAAAAACTTGTAGTACTTAAAAGTTAAAATGATCTTATTTTTCGCTAATAATAACTCCTAGTAAAGATTTATTTGTAGTTTAAATTAACATAATCTACATCATAATGTTTTTGGTTATTAAAATAAGATTATTAAAAAAAAGGATATAACGTTTGATTCTCTTATTCTTACCAAAAATCATATGAATATTATAATTATTGTCAGTACAATCAACTAAATATCCACTACACATTGTGCATGTGCGCATTAGAGTATATCGCGATTATATGGAGAAATAAAAATTGTTATAATTTGGAGCTTACTTTTGTGGAAAAGATGTCCCAAGGAAAAAAATTAATTCAAAATTTAATATTGCCACAAAAGGGAAGGAAGAGGATGAATTTTCAAAAAATTGATTTTTTATGGATGATTTTTGATTTAAAAAAAAAGTAATATTTCTACAGTATAAAAGACCAAAAAACAATGAATATGCAAAAACACAAGGTGTGAAAAAAACGATACTAAGTGCGTAACTTGAAAAAAGAGTGGAGTTGGCAACAGCTGTTTTGGTGACGTCATCCCACACACGTGCTCCAACCATGTGGCCAGTTTTGCCTTAACCGATCACGCTAGTTGGGTAAACTGCGTCAATACCTTAACTTCATACTCTTTGTGGCAGTATTAATAAATTATTTAGTTTTTTTTATTTTATTTATCCCCTCATCTATGTACCAGAGAACATCTTTTCCGCATAAAAAGGTTTTACAATTTCAAAAAAAATTTTACCATCTACCCAAGTGCACCCTAGTGTGTAGATACACATATATGCAAAGAGGGAGAGACAGATTCTGATTCTTTTATACATTACTTCTGTGTGAATTCTTTTAAAAATATAAATGTTAACTTAAATAAAAATGGTATCAAATTAATTTATTAAAGAATAATTTATTCTTAAATACGGGTTTCTCTTCAATGCACTGAAAATTCTTCAGGAAAAAAAATTATTTCAGAATTAACAATTTAAAATTGACGAACGAGAAAATTGGTAATTTTTTTTATCTTACTGAGATTGGAAAGGATATGTGTTAAAATCATTTTAACCTTCAAACAAGATATTTATAAAGCTATCTTTATTCATCCACAATGTTCTTTGTCATTTAGGTTGTAATCTGTATCATTTCTTTGTAATATTGTAAGTAAAGCTTTCTATGGAAGAGAGATAAAGAATACACAATTCAGTGATCGTAAACAATTATCACCGGAGCAATTGTGACGTAAATAAAGGATCCAGTTGCACAATTATACCAGACAAAGGTATTAATGACTTTTATTTTCGTAATTTACACTCAAGTGTTTATTGTTGAGTTATTCACATCGCTTATTTGTGTTTATACAAAATAATTCTTGAAGTGAAATGAATTACTCATTGCCTGATAATTAAATTCGCTTTATTCTATAAAAGCAAAGAATTAAAGCATGTTTCTTTAGAGTCGTGATACAATTCCCGTTATCCTATTTTTCTGTCTTCAAGATGAATTTAACACAAAAAAATTGTTTATACATTCCTAGCATTGAATTCTACGTATGGGTTTATTTTATTGAAAGAAAAATCAATTATAAAATATTTCTGATTGAATTCTAAATGCTACTTTGGGAAGTGGGAGGGTGTTTGTTATATATTCTCCAAATTATTCGAATAAAATAAATTCTTTGAAGACTCTCAAAGGCCTTTATGTTGCTCTATTGCAGCGTTAATAAAACAGATTCGCTGAAAATAATATTAATACGATTAAACAGGGATTGAAGATTAAATTTAAAATTAATTTTTCTTTCTTATGTTATGTATCCGACTGGTTGTGAAAGCTTTTTTTTTTTTTTTAAAGGAGATATGGGGATTTTTTTTGTTTGTTATTTTTAGATTTGTTTAGTGCATTTTAAGAAAAATGTGCTAAAATTAAGAGGAGAAAAAGAAATTATTATTACTAAAATGGGAAAAAATAGGTTAAAATTGACACAAAATAGCATAAACGCGGCCCATTCTGCACCAAAGGTTTATGAACAAATTTTCAATTTTTTCAATCTAATGTATTGCTATATTACTCAATTCTGAAATGACCTTCAGGATAAGAGATATTTTCT